>JASTUB010000138.1:0-34219 GCA_031124825.1 Saccharomycopsis vini
TTTTTTTTTCTTTTTTTTTTTTTTTTTTTTTTTTTTTTTTTTTTTTTTTTTTTTTTTTTTTTTTTTTTTTTTTTTTTCATTTGTTGTTGTTGTTCAAATAAAAGTTTCGCCAAAAGTGTCGCCCGGCAATAAATATCTAGTACTTAAACTTTTGAATTTCCTTCATCAAATTAAATTTTTTTTTTTTTTATAAATTCTTTTTGTTTCCTGATTTTTTTGACTTTTTTTCCTTTTCTCTTCCTCCCTATCAATCATATTATTATTGTAACTGCTTGTATCTATTTCGGTATTCTTTTTTAGAAAATAAGAAGTTACCAATTCACTCGCTTAACTACATTAGTTGAATAATAATCAATAATAATATTAAATCAATAACAATATTAAATCAATAATGCAATTCAGATCTTTGCTTCTCTCCGCCATTTCTTGCGGTTCAGCTTTAGCTGCTACTTCTGCTAACACTACTTCCGCTGCTGTTACCTCCATCACCGCCAGTGTTGTTACTGCTACCGTTACCAACACCGCAGTTTGTTCTTATGCTTCTACCGTCACCATTAGTGCTGACGCTGATGTCCAAAAAATTGCTGACGCTGCTTGTGCCACCTTTGATGGTGACATTTACATCACTGGTGACGTCACCACCGTCACTTTGGACAACATTCAAAAACTTGAAGGTTCTTTGACTGTCAAAAACGCTACTAACTTACAAGCTTTGATCTTGACTAACTTGATCTCCGCTCAAACTATTGAATTGAATGAATTAACTATTCTTTCTACTTTAGATTTGACCGCTTTGAACAGTGTTGACACTTTGACTTTCCAAGCTTTGCCAGCTGTTGATGAATTGAATTTCGTTTACGGTTTAGCTACTGTCAACAACATCTTGATTTCTGACTGTTCTTTCTCTGAACTTGTTGGTTTTGACTTCAGCACTATTGAATCCTTAGATCTTAACAACAACTTCGAATTAGAAAGCGTTGACTTACCAAACTTGCAAAGTGTCTCTTCTTCTTTAGGTGTTACTTACAATTCTGAAGATGTTAAAGTTACTTTTGAATCTTTGATCTGGGCTAACAACATTACTTTCAGAGATGTCAAAGAATTTACTTTGGATAACTTGACTGCTGTTAACCAATCTTTCGGTATTTTCAACAATTCTGTTGACTCTATTGACTTGCCAAGCTTGAAATCTGTTGGTGGTGCTTTATCTATCTCTAGTAACGACAACTTGAATGAAATTGATATGCCAGAATTAACCACTATTAGTGGTGCTTTCATCATCACTGAAAACAGTGATTTAGAAGCTATTGATGGTTTTGACTCCTTAACCACTGTTGGTAGTGCCATTACTTTCTCTGGTTCTTTCAGCAATGCTACTTTACCAAAATTGAAGACTGTTAAAGGTGGTGCTACTATTTCTTCTACTGGCGATTTGGACTGTTCTTCTTTCAACAAATTGGAAAAAGCCGGTGCCATTCAAGGTAAAGGTTACAAATGTTCTTCTCCATACTCTTCAACTTCTGCCAAAGCTAAATCTGAGTCTTCTACCAAAACTTCTGACTCTTCATCTTCCACTGACACTAGCAGTTCCGACTCTTCCAGTGAAAGTTCCACTGCTACCTCTTCTGGTGCTGGTAATTCTTTGAGTACTGGTTTCGGTGGTGTTGTTGCTGCTATTGCTTTGTGTTTGTTTTAAACAAATTGAAGTTTGTTTTAAAAAAAAAAAAAGAAGAATTTTTTTTTTATTTTCATAAATTAATTATCCAATAAAAAAAAAGTTTTTTCTTTTTTCACAAGATTTTTATTCTTTTATGATTATAGCATTTAGACAGATTTACAACAAAATATTAGCAGAAATATTTTAACTTGTTTATTATTTTACAAAAAAAAAATTAATGATCGGTTCATCTCAAAATGCGTTGCAATTTAATGTATTTTTATTAAGGGATTCCTCATCATAGAAAAGGAAAAAATCAAGATGGTTTTTTTTCGTTTCATACATTTCATAATGTTTTTGTTTCATTTTAATTATTCTCTTTTAATTCCTATATAATTTATCCACTTTTATTTATAGTTTGTTTTGTGGCTTTTTTTTTCGTTGATATTGTTTCTTTTCTTGATAAGTTTTTTTTTTTATTTTGTTTACATTTTTCAAAGAATTTTTGTTCGTAATTAAATTTCATTCTACAAATTAAATCATTCGGTTTACGAAGGATCAAAAGTTTTACAAGTATTTACTTGATACTAATACTATTAAGTTTTGTTCTGTTGATAATTTTGTGACAAAAAAAAATTTTTTTTTTTTTGAACAAAATTTCATCAATAAAATAGTTTAAAGTGTGGTTACTAATTAGACAAGTGGCCACTTTTTGGTTTGTTGTAAACAGAGTTTTTTTTTTCTTCTCTCAATTTTTCTCAAAAAGGAAAACAAAGAAAATTCTCTCCGGATATTTTTCAAAAAGACAGAAAGCAAAAGGTTTATGCATGCAGTCATATGCCCATAGGCATTCCAAACAACCGGTCTTTTATTTATTTACGGGAGATTGCGAGGGTTGGGATTGAAAATATGCAAGGGACCGCCCAAAAAAGGGGGTAATGAAAGTATAGCCCGAACGTAAATAATTGCGGTTTCTGTAGAAGAAAATAAATAAATAAATAAATAGTTGCGCTTGTGAATGAAATAATTGCGGATATTAGAAAAAAAAAAATAATTATGAGTGAAAAAAATGCGGATAAAAAAAAAAAAAAAAAAGGAAAACTTACGCTTTTACTATTAAAAATTGCGGTTTAAATCAAAAAATTGAAGGGATATCAGGGCAAAACAGCCATAATTTTAAAATCTTATACGCAATTATTTTTTTGTCAAACCGTAATTATTTGCATTCGGAAGCGTAATTATTTTTATTTTATTCCGCATTTTGTTTTACTCATTAAAAGCGTAATTATTTTTTCTACTATCCGCAATTTTTTAGTTGCAAACCTCAAATTTTTACGGTTTGACTATATATATATGTAAAGAAAGAATTAGTTGAACTAAGAGATATTATTTAATGAACAAGATTAATAAACTGATTTTTTGTTTCTAAAAAGAAATAATTGAGAAAATAGCCGGTAATAATTCTGAATGATGAACAATTCGAAATTTTTGAAAAATCCAGCTATTTTGGTGTCTCCCCCCCTGTTTATATCTCCGATCTCCGATACTTCAAAGTAGATCTGCTTTGAATTGAAGGAAAGTTCTGGATTGTAACTATTGATCAATCACCAATCAAATTGAATAAAAGAGCTTTAAATAAAAAAAAAAAAAAAAAAAAAAAAAAACAATAAAATTGTAATAAAATCAAGAAATAGTTTGTCTGTTTATATTATTTCTCAAGGTTTTTTTTTTTTTTTTTTTTTTTCAAATTATGCATGTTGGGAGGTGGAAGCAACATTGAAAAAAAACCAAAAAAAATTGAGGAAATTATAATAGTTAAATATTGGAAAAATACTATTAATGGAAAAAAAAAAAAAAGGAATCCATTTATGGATAATTGGGAGAAGAATATACTATAATCGAATAAAGGAAAATAATAGCAAATAATATATACACAAACTTGCATCAAACACATGAAAAAATCTTTGATCTTCCTAGCGCTTAATTGAATAATAACTCTTTAATTGAACTGAAATAAAAGATCATTTATTATCTTTTTATTAGTAGTAGTATTATTATTATAAATTATTTAATTTTTTTATTTTTTTTTATTTTTTTATTATTATGATTATTATTATTCTAGAAAGAAAGTACTTATTCCTTAGTTTAACCAGTTTTGAAAACCAAAAATGCCTTATCACCTTCGTAAAAATAAATAAATTTACCTGCTTCATGAGAAATATAACTACCAAAATCTGTACCCACAATAACATGCCAAACTGGTGATTGGTTTTTATCAAGATCTTTTTTCAATAAATTGGCAACTTCTTTCAATTCTTTATCTCCATCTTTCAAAAGTTGGTCGACTTTATCAAAAATATAATCTTGAAGTGATTGATCCTATAATAATAATATCATCAAAAAAAAAATATTTATAATATGAATAATAGTGATTTCCATGTTAGTAAATAAGCAGTGGATAAGTTATGTCAAACTATTTTCCAAAAAAAATTTAATATAATAATAACATACCATATCGGATGCCTTTACCACGCCTATATAATTGTTAGTAAATCGGAACACTTTAAAAATGCGTAACGCAAAACAAAAACACACACACACACATCACACAATTGTAAAAAAAAAAAAAAAAAAAAAAAAAAGACTTCAATTGATGATATTAAACTTACGTTTTTGTTCACTCATTTTTGGATAATTAATTGATAATAATAATAATAATATTAGTTTATAAAATGCAAAACGAAAAACGTTTTCTCTTCTCTTCTTTTGTCTTTTTTCATTAAAAAAAAAAAAAAAAAAAAAAAAAATTCGCCTCTCAAAAGTAGAAATTACCCTGGACAAGCATATAAAAGCCATCCAGATGGAGACCAATTTCATTTTATGTAAGACAAACTGATTTTGACCTCTCTGGTATTCTTTTGGGTTTTGCCAATGTTATTAAAATAAAATAGAAAAATGTTGTAAAAAAAAAATGTCAAGATGTAGAAGTGAAATCCAATGTAAATTAAAGGTCACTTGTTGCTCTTTTGGTGCCATTATTTATATCCTGACATATATTTTATAACCATTTGTATGGATTATCTCCTTCAAGTTGGCTAAAACTTCTAACTTTTTGCTCAACACCTATTTAATCTAGATCCTTATAGAAAAAGATAATAAATACTACTTTTGGTTTATCATCTGTAATGCATATACTGTGAGTTTGAAAACGCCATACATATATTTATTGAATAGAGAAAAAAAAAAAAAAAAAAAAAAAGATGAGCAGGCATTCAATGTCGATAGATAATTCTAAATTATAACACACTATAATCAATGGGTAAAGAATATATTTGAAGATAAAATTTAATTTACTTTGAATGAAATTGAATATATATGTGTTGACAATCTACTATTTTCTTTTCTTTTTTTTGGCTTATTTTTTGGATAATAGAAACTATTTGTGAAACTGACATAGTTAGAACATCAAAGAAAAATAGATAGAACAACAAGTTGAATTAGTAGAGAAATAAAGGCAATATAAAGTGTACGAAATTGGAATTAGGAAGCTCACTACAATAATAAGTAGAAAAAATAAATAAACATATAAATATATATACAAATAAATGAGTATATAAAAATAAAGTATGTAGATCTTCAAATTAACAATAAAGTTTTTTTTTTTTTTTTTTTTTTTCAAAAAAAAGACTTAAATGAAGACCTTAATAGTCAGTTAAAAAGGAAATTGAACACATTCGGTTCGGACCAAGATGAAAATCCATAGCAATAAAAATATGATCGCTACTAACATCAACTGTTGTGAATAAGTGACTTACACAACTAGATAGATAAAACGGATAGTTCTCGAATCACAAGATATACAACATTAGATCCATAAAATCACTCCTATAAGTTTTAATATTTTTAAATGATTTGCAATGTTCAGGATCTCTCTTGTACAAGGGGGGCAAGGTGTCCGACTATTATTTCGACTTTTTTTTTAAATTATAACGAATAGCCAATATTTCATTACTAAAATTATCAATAAATTTGAATATTCTTTTGATTGAAACATAATCTTCATGTTATTTGAAATAATAATAATAATAATAATAAAATAGAATTAAAGAAGAAAAAAAAAATCTTTTTTAAAAAACCAAAATAGATAGAAAAAAAAAAAAACAAAAAAAAAAACAACAAAAAAACAAACAAACAAATAAACAAATTTGAATTATTATAAACCAAGATTCCTAGTGATATATATTTCTCTTCTATGTAATTATATTTTCCTTTTTTTCAACTAGATTTTCCTTTATCTTTTGAAAAAGCTTTATTTTCATCCCCACTATCATCATCACTATCATCTTCATCAATAACTTTGAATGGATTAGATACTCCATCTTTTACGCTTTGGCTTGATTTTGTGTTTTCAATTTTTGATTCTTCATCTTTATCTCCATTATTTTTATTATTACCAAAATCATCATCAGCAACAAAATGTCCAACAAATGAATCATTATCATCTTCATCATTAATATTGAATTCATTACCAAGATTGTTCAATTCAAATTCATTATGTTGATTTATATCTGTATCTTCATCAGTACCAACTTGGGATGAAACAATTAATAAATATGAATTATAAGTTGGTCTCCAAATAATCAATATACATGCATAAACCCCATAATAAACTAACGAAGGCCAAAAATCTAATACCAAAAATCTAGATTTCCAATGTTGTTCGATCAATTCGGTAGTTGACATACCAATATAAACGAATGATGAAGCAATTAAACCTAAAAATAAAATCACCAAAGAAATGAAAATTGTGAAAAATAATTTTCTATAAATATTCAATTTAATTGTTTGTTTTTGAGCTTTTAAATAAGTTGTTGTTTGAGTTAAAGCTGTTAATATTAAATAATAAAACACTGTTAATGTAATTGATAATGGAATTAATGAAACTAATACCCAAGCACTTGGATTTTCTGGATTATTCAAATAATTACAAACAATATAACCAATTGATACCAAAAAATGAATACATGCAAAAATTTTGCATTTTAATAAAGTCTTTTTAGGTAAATTTGGATAAACAACCCCCATACCTAAAGAAATCAATAATAATAAATAAAATGAAAATGTCAATTTAGCAGAATTTAATACCGAAATAAATACCATATAAAATTTGACAAATGCTTGAGAATTCAATTTCCAATATTTAATTCCATCAATTGTGACTGTTTTATAAGGACTATGATTATTTTTTAATTCATAATAAAACCAAACTAAAATTGTTTCAAATATTAAAAAAACAGTGAAAAAATTCAAATTTTTTTGTAAATTGGTGACATTTTTTCTATATTTGAAATAATTATAAAAATAATAGAAAAATGTAACCAAATAAAGTATTGTTAATCCTCCATAAAGTGGTAATTTTGGTATTTCGGCTGCATTCAAATTCCCAAAAGAGTTTCTAAAATTCACAATAACTTCAAAATCTTTTTCATCAGTATAAGCAGAAATACAATAATATCCGGTGTTTTTCAAAGGATAAGTTGTATTATATCTTCCAAATTTCTTCAAATTAAACGTCAAAATTTCTGAACTTGATTTGTTTTTAGCTTCAGGATTGATGATGAATTCTCCTATATTATCAGAATCACATAAATTAGCATCAATAGCCGCTTGATCACAAATATATTTCGTTTGTGATGCAATAGCAGATGACAAATCTTCATCAAAAGTATAAGGTGTTCCCAAATAATCAAAATCTTTATATTCAAAAATGACTACCGAAAGATCAATATCATTTGGTTGATCTTGTGGGGATTTCAAATCAAGTTTCTTCCCATCAAAAGAATATAAATTCACAGATATATATGGTTGAACATTTCCGGCCCAATCTTTTCTATTATACATCCCAGAACATACTTGAGAATCTATTCTTGTTATTGTTTCTAGTTGGGACATAACCCCTATGATCAGCAATGATAACGCCGCCACTATCTTTCCGAGCAACATTTTTTTATTATTGTAATTATTATTAGTTGTTGATGATTTTCAATTCAATGATTATTATTTTTGTTTTTGATTCAAATTAATTTAACTTTTATAAAACAATCCAGCATTTAATCTTCTTAACACCTTTTTTTCTTTTAGTTTTTTACTAGTTTTTTTTTTTTTTTTTTTTTTTTTTTTGATCTTTTTTTTTTTTAACCTTTTTTTTCCTGTAATAATAAAAGTCTGTGGTTTTTTCCCGCTGTTTTCAAATTTAGTTTATACGTTGCAAAAATAAAAAAAATAAAAAAAAAAAAAAAAAAAAAAGGTTCAGTGGCCCTGGGGATATCTCGATAATAAATAATATTATTTGGTAGAAAAATCAAAATCACAAGAATAAGTTCATATCATGTCATAATCATAAAGATTATACACTTATTATTCATTAACATTTATTAATATTTTTCTGTTTTCTTTGGAAAACTAATTACAAATAACCCTGCATCTTAATCAAACAATATGTCAAAATCAGTGAGGACCGTCAGTGATGAAATATGGAAGAACAGAGTTCAAAAAGTGGTAAGTAAATATTTATATTCGATATTTAAAAAAGAAAGTATATTTTATACTAACTGTATTCTCTCTTCTTCCTCTTTTTTTTTTTTTTTTTTTTTCTTTTATTTTTTTTTATTTTTTTTTTGTTTTTTGGGTAATTTTATTATTTCGTTAAATCAAGAATTCTGAATTTTTCACATTAACTTACGGATCAGTTGTATCTCAACTTTGCAAAGATTATAACAATAATTACGCCCGAGTAAATAATCAATTAGATAAAATGGGTTATAATATTGGTCTTAGACTTATAGAAGATTTTCTAGCCAGAACAGGTGCCGGTAGATGCTCATCATTCAAGGAGACCGCCGAAGTAATATCAAAAGTAGGCTTCAAGATTTTTTTAAACATACAACCTTCAATAACTAATTGGTCAAGTGATGGTAAACAATTTTCATTATTATTTACAGAAAATCCATTGACTGAATTTGTCGAATTACCGGACGATGGTAAAGCAACCAAAGAATTATGGTACTCTAATATTTTATGTGGAGTTATTAGGGGCGCTTTACAAATGGTCCAAATCGATGTAGATGCTAACTTTATTTCTGATCAACTAAGAGGCAATGAAAAAACAGAAATTAGAATAAAATTAAATAGTTATCTTAAAGATGAAATCCCTGCTGGTGAAGATTGAAATTTATATACGTTTATATATATTATTCCTTTGATACCTGTTTTTATTTCAATGTATATTGGTGGCTTTTTATATTAGTTTCAATGTTTCTTTTTCCCTCCCCTAAGGTATTTAGTGTAGAAATAGTTAATTATTTCCATCGATTTCCAACAATAAATATAAGTAGTAGAAACCAAAACTACTACTACTACTACTACTACTACTACTACTACTACTACTACTACTACAAGTGCAAAATTGATATCTTCAAAACCCCTTGTAATAATAATTTATATATCTCATATATATGTACACCAAAAAATCCAGAAAATAGAGAGAGAAAAAAAAATAAGAACTAAAGAGAAATGGAAAATTCGTAACAAGATTAAAAAAGAGTCCACAAAGAAGAAAAAAAAAAAAAAGAAAAAGAAAAAGAAAAAAGGTTAAAAAAAAAAATAGAAAACCATTTTAGAAAATACTGCAGAATTTCTAAAATGTGTTGAAAAGAGCAAAAAATAACAAAATCAAAACAAACAATTGAAAAAAAAAAAATATGAAAACAACACAACAAAAAGCAACAAATAAAACAACAAAAAAAAAAAAAAAAAAAAAAAATCAAACACAAAACTTCAAGAAAAATTAAAATATGAGGAAAAATAAAATAAAATATATCAAGTTAAAAGTCTATACAAAATGATGAACCAATTTATGCATTATCTCGATTTCCATTAGAACCCGAGCCAGATTCATCAATTCTATATCTAGCAGATCTATTATGATGATGATGGTGACGAGGTCTGCTAGAAGAGGTGGACAGAACGTTATTGTTATTTTGGGTTGTTGTTGTAGTTGTAGTACTACTACTGGTACTACTAGCAGTTGTAGGTTGATGACACCAAAAGCGATGATATGACCAAGCTTCCAGTTGACAATCTTTTGAACAATATTTTGCTTTTCTGCATTTTCTACATCTAGAAAATTTTCGATCGGTTTCCCATTTACCACAACTAGTATTACCGCATTGTCTAATACCACCTCTATTTTCATCTTTTCTGCAAGAATTTCTCATAATAACTCCTGACCAATGTCTAAAATCTGTTGGATAAATTTCATCACTAAATTTTTCAACTAATCCAAATATATTCATATAGTCCAATGGAATTGTTGAATAATCTAAATCATGTTTAGAAAAAACAGTAGATCTTCCATGCTTGAAAGCTTCTTGTTCTCTTTGATTGCTAGGATAAAAATTAAGATAACTTATTGATGGTAAATCTTTGTAATAATTTCCAATTGATGAAACAATAATCGGCATTCGACAATAATTTAAAGGTAAATGAATGAAATTATCTCTTAATTTCCTAAATGCACATAATTGTTGCTTTGCAGGGGTAATCTTGTTCGATTCTTGAAATTCTAAAATTGATTGATAATTCGTATCATCAAAATCATATTCATCATAATTCCATTTTTTTGTTAATAAATTCTTTTTATTCTCATAGAATTTTATTTTTTTCATTTTATGAGCTAATTTGGCATTTATCTTCAATATTTTTTCAAATTTTTTACTAATTTGAAAAATTAAAATCGATTTATCAATCTTATAATTCACAATAGAAACATCATGATATATGCCACCATCAAAATTATCATCGATTCTGATTCTCTCAAAATTTTGAATATCATCATCAGTATTACTACTCTCATTAATTAAAGGTACAACATTCTCAAAGCTCGAATTTTCATGTAATCTACCAACAGAATATTTGGAATCAAACCTATCAATTTCACTTCTTGTCAAAGGTTGAATATCATTTAATGCACCTAATACTATGTCATCAGTATTACTAATATCATTAGAAATTGGTTGAACTAATCTAGTGCTGGAACTATAAACATTTCCAAATTCAACACTTTCTACTTCATCTCCACTTGATTCATCTGACCAAGCATTATCATCATCTGACAGAAGACTTTTGCTCAAAGATTTTGACATATTTTTGTTATTATCATTAACAGGTTTTGATGTTGTTTCTTTATATTTATTAATCAAATAAAACAATTCAGCAATATCTTCTCTATTAGTTTTCTCCAAGGTCTTTAAATTTTCATTAAATTTTTCCAATCCATTGTTAATTTGTAATGAAAATAACCTTTTTTCTATCAGATCATTTCTTAACGATGCATCCATACTTTCAATATTATATTCTAGTCTATCATCATTTATTAGAGCATTACCAAAAATTGAATCCTTTCCAGATTGTTTGGAGCCCATTGGGAAATTTAATCCTCCCGCCGACTCCATATTACGAATACCATGAACACAATTCGAACCATGATGGCCATTAGAAAATAAAAACGATAAATCAGATAAATCAGTTCCTAATTTCTCATTGAGCATATAAAATTCAGTTCCAACAGATAACCAACCTTTCATGAAATGTGCCTCCATAATTTGCTTGCTAACTGACTGCAAATCAACATCACTGGCTCTTAAAGCTTCTTCATTTCTAGTTGCATATTTCATTCCTGCAATGTCATTCGGATAATCACGAAGTGATAATTGAGGAACAATATAAGTAAACTGCAAATAATCCTTCATGTATGAATATTTAGAAACAAATGCTGTCAATTGCAAAACCCAAACAATGTCATCTTCAACAGGTACAATCTTACCTCTATAAAAAACTCTTGGCGGACTCATTAAATTATCAGTCTGACTAGCAGTGGTTCTAGATTCGGGGGTATTGTTTTGAGTGGTCCCTGGTGCTGCATTAGGAGCAGGTGTTGGGTCAGCACTTGTATTAGAACTTGTAGCTATTTGTCCATTTTCACTGTCATCTATCATTTCATTATTGTCATTAATTATATTTCTATCATTAATACCTTCTGAATCTTCGTCTATAAGAAAGCTGCTAGTTCCAATCAAAGGAGCTGGACGTTCCATAGAAATACAAAAGTTTCCATCCAAATCTCTGAAAAATATATTTTTGAACATCACAGCTAAATCAGAAAAATAATGCGAAGAGTTCCGAAAGCCAATAATACTAGATACAAGTTCATTATTCTCTGATATGAGTAGAAAATTTCCATTGAATTTTTTCAATCCTGTTTGCACATCTTGAAAATTAGATTTCTGTTCCGCAAATCCTTGACAAATGAGGGATAAATCATTGAATATTCTTTCTTTCTCATTATCTGGCAACTTGCAAATTATATTCAAATTACCTTCTTCATCAAAACTCATTGATATTTCGCCATTAACTGTTGAAGCGCTCCAATATTCGACTGCTCCATCCATATTATGTCTTATTATAGCATTAAGATGAACAGTTTCACATTTTCTATTACTTTGGTTGTCAAAATAGACTTTTTCAAATATATTATCAAAATTAGAAATAGTTTGCCTTATCAAGTCTTGATTTTGAGATCTTTGGTCAATCCTGTTTCCATTTGCTTGATTATTTTCTTGGTGCTGCTGTTGAATTCTTAAGGAGTCGCGAAAAGCTGAGAGCTCATTGGATACGCTTTGTGTCAGGTTCAGCATGCTATTTATATCAATTGCATCTGAATTGAATAGCAACGTACTATCGGTTGATCCATTGTTCACTTCTTCAGCGAATCCAGTCTCCTCTGCCACCGCGCTATTAGATTCATTTTTAGAAATTTGTGATTCGTTGATATTTTCAGAAATTTCTTCCACATTTGTTGATAATCCTTTTATTACATTTGTGATTAATTTTATGTTTTCTCTAATTGATCTCAATAGTAGCAAATTCGAAGCGTCATTTCTAAATAAACCTCTCCTGTCATTAAGTCCATTCATCAGTACCTTACTCAATAACTTTAGTGTCTCTAAAAGTAGATTAGCAAGTGTATGAAGTTGTTCAGGTGGAATGGGGTTTTTTATCTTTGTTGTATTAGGTTGCTGTAAACTGATACTTCCTGTGTTATGAACGAACCTATGAACTTGTTCCTGGACTTCTACCACAGATACGTTATCCCGATCTGAAGAATAACCGTTAAGCTTAGTAGCTATCAGATAGATGGAATTCATAATTTCACTGAATAACTGAACAAATGATCCATCATTAATGCCATTATCTTGTTGGATAAGAGACCCCAGATGTAGCTCATGTAAAAAGCCAAGTTCACCAGTCGTTTCTGGCTCACCAAAGCAGTCATCAACTTTTTCGTTCTCTAGCTTGAACTTATGGGACTTTGATATAAGGTAGTTGTCTAGTACAGTTGCCACGATTTGCGTTACTCCACTTTGCACGATTTTTTTTCTAATTTTCTCATTACCTCTAGTTCCACATAATACCAATACTTGTAATGATAGTGTCCATTTCCATGCAACTAAGATCTTTTTCTCACTCAAGTTTATTTGATCTCTCATTTGTTTCTTTTTTTTGAAATTGTTTAAATAATCCATAAACGTCTTGAGACTTTTTGTCAAGCTTTCATTTATGCTTTGTAGTTTCAATGAATGGGATTTGTCAAGCAGATCGTGAGGCTCTCTAACGGCTGAGCTCACCTCTTGTAACAAATCGCTCAAATATTCAAAAAATACATTTTGAAAACTTGCGTAACTATTCCTCAACTTATAAGATTCATTTGTGTCTAGATCCATATCAAGATCTATTCCATCGCCTTTTATGTCATCATCATCTAGTTCGAGGAAACACTCATTCAAAATATCAACTAGTCTTTGGATACCACCATCACCAACTAATGTTTCTCTGATCTTTGCCGAGCTGCTAGCAAGAAATGTTAAATTGTTTAACGAGTTCACTAGAGGTTTATCTAGTGTACAATCCAAAGCTCTTCTATCATAAAGTGTCGGTGTTATAGCAATAGCAGCCTTATTAGCTGAAATATTTGTGTAATTAGGAAGTCTCATCAACACCACTAGATTTAAAAGACAAATAATATGTTTAAATTTGCTTTGAAGAACACAAGAAAAAAATATCACAGCTAGTACAAATATACAGAAAAGTCGAATTTTCAATGGTGGCCAGCTTAAGGTGACAACTATTTTTGCGCATCATCCAGCTTAATAATAATGACTGAACTTTCAGGAAGGCAAAAAAAAAAATGCCTTCTCTTCTCTTTCCTCAAGGTCACGAGCAGAAGGGCATGTGACCTCTCTGGTTATGTGTCCCGATATTTTGGGTCTGCCTCGCATAATTTGAGATGGAGTTTTCTTTGGGTGATGATGAATACATCGTGATGATGTATAGAAATTGTTAGGGTGATTTAAATCACTGACACAAACATTGAAACAAAAAAACAAAATAAAAAACAAAAAAAAGAACTTTATATTTCCACTTAAGACTGAGAAGACTTTTTTCAATCCACTAATACTCTGACTTGAATTCTTCTGATTCCAACACGTACATGTTCTGTAGATTCAAATAAAAAAATAATTATTAAAACGAAAAATAAGAAGAAAAAGAAAGAAAAAAAAAATGCAGAATCGGCTTATTAAAATCACAAATATGTTTAGAAAATTACCAACAATATCACGGTCATTTACCACTACCCCTACTTACCTCATTAAGGCAAATAACCTTCCTCCGAGGCCAAAAATAAATGAAGATGAAATCGAAGAAGTTTTTATAAAAGGAGGTGGCAATGGTGGTCAGAAAATTAACAAAACAAATAGCAAAGTACAACTCACACATATTCCAACTGGAATTGTGGTATCTTCACAGGCGACAAGATCAAGAGAGCAAAATAGAAAACATGCCAGAGAAATTTTAGCGATGAAAATCCAAGATTTAACAGATCCCGAAAATTCTAGGGTTAGTGCACTAAGAGAGTTGAAAATCCAAAAAAAGCGGAGCAAAGATAAAAAATCAAAAAGAAAATATAAAAAGTTGCAAGAGGAGGATGGGTTAGCCAAAGAAAAAGAGGATACTCCAGAAGTCATAATTAAATTTGAGTGACTCATAATCAAAAAGAAACAAACACTCGTGTTTATCAAGATATCGAAGCTAAAAATTTTTATAAAAAATAAAAGGTACATTATATTTTATTATTAGCTTACCTGTGCATCATAAAGTTATCACATGTATATATATTGGAGCTAATTAATATTCATCATTTATTGTATGTATAAAAACTACATCCCGAAGTCAGAAATTCGAAGATATCGTTTGCAAGCTCTTCAAAGAAATTCAGAAAAAGTCTTCAAATCTCTTTCCAGGCTTTCCTTTTAGGTTAAATTTCCTTGGATTCTATTTGAGTCATCATTTTTTGTTTCGTTATCTGAAGTTTCAATAAGATCACCAATTATTATCGCCTGCATGCCCAACTTTACTTTATCCGGGTTATTCTTAGTTTGTTCATTTATTGTGGCACCTCAATTTTTTTTTAAAATTGTTAGGACTCCAAAAAAGAGGCAAATTACAGTTATTAGCATTAAAAAAATATCAAAACAAAATCATTCCTTTCATAAAGAAAAAATGAGTACTTCAAAGCCAAGAAAACCAAGATCTCGCGATGAGGTTATATCGAAGCACTTATCACATTTATTGCGACACGGGGCTCCAAAAGAAAATTTGTCGATTGATAGCAAAGGATATGTTCCAGTGCAAGAAATTCTTAGTCATGCTAAAATTAAATCTAGCAAAACTACATTTGAAGATATTCAAAGAATTGTTTCAAATGATCAGAAGCAGCGATACACGCTTAAGTTGAGCGAGGCTAAGTTGCCGGAGCAAAAAGTGGCACTGGATAAAAAGTATCAAAATGACCCAAAATACTGGGAAATTTGTGCCAATCAAGGCCATTCGATCAAAACAGTTGATGTTGAGCTTACTCTTCTTGATGATTCTTTTAAGGATAATATCATACATGGTACTAACAGCAAGGCCTGGGAGCTTATCAAATCATCTGGCTATCTATCCCGAATGGGGCGTAATCATATGCATTTTGCAGTAGATATTCCTTCCAATAACAATTCGAAAGTAATCAGTGGAATGAGAAATACAGCTAATGTCTTCATTTTCATTGATTTTGTAAAAGCCAGCGCTGATGGAATTCAATTTTTTAAGAGCACCAACCAAGCAATTCTAAGCCCTGGAAATCAGGATGGAAAAATACCTTTAAAATACTTCCAGAAAGTCGTTGATAGAAATAATAAAAGCTTACTAGAGTCATGAACTCATGAATGGTATATTTATATAAAAAATTTCAATTCTTCTATAATGTTCTAAACAAGTAAATCATGTCATCTATTCGCGTAGATTTGGTGTTTTCATAAAGTGCACATATATCTCAAAGAAAACAAAAACAATAGGCATTATCACGTGTATTATTACGGGCCGCTAACCAGGCGCGCTTTTTAATTTGTTGTGGGTAGTTGATAGATAGATAGCACAATAATCTATCAACTTGTTTCATTCTCAGACAGTAAAACAGAAGAGGACCACAATGTCTTTATTTGAAGAAGAGGAAGACAATAATCCTTTTTCAGGAAGTAATCATTTATTTTCTAGCGGGATTGCAGGGTCACTTCACTCAGGGGAGCCTTTCGCGACTTCTGACGACGGCTCAAGTCATCTTGCTACAACAGCAAATCTCTTTGATAATCTCACTCACTCTGAGTATGACGGTGTAGGGAGCATGTATAATAATGATGATGCTAGCTTTGTTGATAAGAATTATGATTCAGTGTCAACTTCTACTGTTCAAAATGTTGGTATCAATCACCATTACGTCCAGTCTACGCCGATTAGAGATCGTGAACAGTCTTTTAACTCTAGAGATAGCAAAACTAACGCTTTGCATCAAAGCATATCTGATTCACCAGATCTGTGGGTGAATTACAGACACGTTAGTCCTTTGATTCTGGAAAATGAAGGTAGCATAGTAAATAGTGCTAAGCAAGAAGAGTATGAACGTCGCTTAATTGATCAGGCTAATACTACGATTTCAAGTAATAATCCTCTAGAATTTTATTCGGAGCACGAATCGACGCCACATGAAATCTTATACAACAACCCAAACATTCAGATTGAAATTCCTTATATTATTCTGTTGAAAGATAAGAAAAATAAAATTGTTATAGTTTACATTATTAAATTAAGAAATTTGGAGATTAGAAGAAGGTATTCAGATTTTGACAAATTGAGAAAATTCTTGAATAGAGCATATCCAACATTTCTTTTGCCTTCGCTCCCAGAGAAACACTCTTTGAGAAACTATGTGAAAAATCCTTTAAATGTGCAAAAGTCAGACGTCAAGTTTATTGAGCATAGAAAAAGGGCATTGAGATCTTTTCTCAATAGAATCATGACATATCCTAACTATAATCCAGAAGTTCCTTCAGAAATCCCTCCAATAAGATTCAATGATGTCTTTCTCAAATTTTTAGATCCAACAATCAGCAGTTTCCAAGACACATTGAAATTATTACCTATCAATCTACTTCAAAATAATCCTCTTCTAAATGACCCGTTGAACCCTTATAAAATTAGTCCATATCATAACTTATTACCTACTCTCGCACATACCTCAACTGCAAATTACGATCAGGTAGTTAAAGGTTATAAAGCTATGCTTGATAGAGAAAAGCGCCAAGCAGAAGAGCTCAAGGTTGACAACTCTCCGAAAAAAGACAGCGTGAGTGATTCAAGTCAGGAGTCTGCAGAACAGGATGACTCTGGTGCTACAATTGACTTAACAGCAGACATTGATCTTATTACGTTTGAAGACGTTGAATATTTTAAGCTGGTTGAGAAATATATCTCTACTTTTTCTAGATCTCTAAGACCAATAATAAGTTGTGAGAATAAAATTCATGGTAATTTTGAGGAATTAATCAAAAATTTATCAAAATTGGGTGCATATTTTAACGCCTTTTCTTTGGAATATAATTTTACAATGACTTTTCAACCAGAATTCGACATCTCAAAAAATGAGAAAACTGAGGATATTGATAACACTGCCTTAGTGGATGATGATGATATACAAAACTTGAGAGAAAACTTGACAAAATCTCAGAACAAAGATTTTGAACAACTCTACTCTTTAGCTTCGGCCATTGAGAAGGTTGGCCAATCAATAGATAATGAATTTATAAATATTGAGATGTTAGAGTACTCGTTGATGACTTCTTTTCTGGAACCATTGATGGAAATTAACTCGATGCTCAAAAATTGCTTAACGGAAGTGATTAGGTTTAAAAAATTAAAAGATATACAATATTTATCAGTAAACAAAAGACTTAGAGACAAGCGTAAAGCGTTAAAAAATTATATCGATATTGACTTGAAATATCAAAGATTACAGCAAGTTTTGAAAAATAGTCTTAATGAAAGCAACACAATGAAGCAAGCTTATCAAAGGCTTGAACTTCAAAAACAAAGACAAATGCTTAGAGAGCAAAAGCAATATCTGAGAAATCAAGTTTTCCATAATTTTAGTGACCTTTCTTCCAACCAATCTATTAGCTCACAAGATGAAATGAATAGTTTGGTATTGAATGAAGAAATCCCGTCATTACCAATGAACAACAGCTCCTCTTTTAGTTGGCTAAAATTATTCACTGGTAAACCAAATAATCCAGAACACATGTCAAGGCCACAAAGAAATCAAGAGATCAAGAAATTAAGGAAAGAAATTGCAACATTGCAACATCTATCGTTGATCATTTCAGATGACGTAAAAATGGTCGCTAAATCCCTTCAAGTTAATATCAAGAATCTTGTAACGTTTTTGAAAGTCGAAGTGAGTAAATTGAACTTAAAGTTTGTTAAGATTTTCTTGAAATTTTTCAGAGAAAATTTGAGCCATTGGGACAAAGTCCATAATTATATTAATGATAATATTTATGATTTGAAATTCAATATCAGATATGACAACAGATTGCCAAGGTACATAAGATACCCCGATGAAGACATATCGAAGAAACGAGAATTACTTAATGCTTACAAGAAAACAAATGATGAAAGTAATACGACTGGAAATTTTTCATCACTAACCAATGAAACAAGTAGGCAAGTAAATGAAGACTATCTTAATGAACAAATAGCTAAACACAATGCTGCAATTACAACTGCCATTGTCAACAATGAAGATCCAAGATTAATCAATGCCGGTACCGGTTTATTGGGTGTGCTTGATGATAATGATGATGACGAAGAATTGGGAATGGGAAGCGTGTCCACAACTAGTGATAGTGAGAATGAAGATCCACACGAAGACATAGAAGATGATAATTCTGACGAAAATAGCGCCGAAGACACCACCGGTATTTTGGATGATAGCTATGACTATTCAGGTAATGATGATGAAACAATCAATCGTTTATATTGATGCTTGATTGGAGCTTTGCGTTTTGAATTTCATTGGCGTTTTTATTATTGTTATTATTATTTTTTAGTTATTTTTCTCTGTTTTTGTTTTCTTTTTTCTTTTTCATATTTCTCATCTGCTCATGGGAGTTTTTTTTTTTTTTTTTTACGTTTTATCTATATCATCGACTATTATATACTTTTATCATTTGGATTAGAATTTTGGTTTTTATCGACTTTTTAATGATAGAGCTTAAGATTCTTTTCTTTGTCCTCCTTTTACCTTTATTCTCTTTTTTTTTTTTCATTATTTCCTTTCATAGTTGCTTCTTACATTTTCAATAATGAGCGATTCATATCTATTAATGCATAACTACAGTGTTTTCTTATAAAGCTGAACATGACAAACAAAAAAAAAAAAAAAAAAAAAAACCAATAACAAATACGTAAAGACATTTCATTTAAAACAAAGCTTAATCTTTTCTTAAGGTTCTTTGTTTCTCAGCATTCTTGACAGTAATTTCATCCACAAACAAACCTTTACTTCTTCTAATATTATTTATGAATTTTCTAGCCAAATTCTCTCTTTCAGCTTTTTCTCCAAGAGCTTCCAATTCTTCTTCGGTTTTTGGTACCCAAAATGGATCTTCATTTATAATTTCATATCCATTAAAAACTAACTGAGGAATAGCAGCTCCACTAGTTTTTTTACGAAATTCTTCACTAAAGCCAAAGGCTTCAATAACTGGAATGGTGGCTTTAATACTAAATAACATGGTACCTTCTTTCATTTCTTCACTAATAATTCTACCACGTCTTTTTTGAATAACACCATAAACTTTACCCAAAACCTCTGATGTAGCTTGAATATCACATGAATAAACTGCCAACATAAGACGAGGTGACCAATCTAAAAAGGCTGAATGAATGGTATCTTTTGTTTGTTTAAGCAATTTACCTGGTAAATTTGTAATTTCTGAAAAATCAGTTTCATCGTTTTTGTTAGGAAAAGAAATATTCTCAATAAAGACTGCAATTCCTTCAATAGGTTCTGCAGCCATTGGGCCTTCCATAACAGCCAATTGAAACCCATTAATTATTGAACTTTCAAAAGTTGCATTTTGATTTCTTTTTGATATAGAAGATAACTTTCTTGATTTGTCAATAAGCATGTTTGGTCCTATACGTTTAGGTCCAAAAGCCACAATATTGTCCATCACTATGTCTTTTGCAACATTAAAAAAATTATCTTTGTTTTTTGCAATTTGTTTTTTAATCTCTGAGTTTGATAACTTATCTTCATATATTTTATTTAAAGAGTTTTGTAAACGAGATACTTTTTCTTCATAATTTTTCAGATTTTGAATTGAATTTATCAATGTCACATTATTATTTAAATAAGATGTAAATTCTTTTGGCAATGGTTTAACACTTATAAGAATTTCAAGAGCTTTAGTTTCATCATTGTCCGCTTGAATCTTGATTAAAGTGTAACCTCTGCCTCCAAGTTCTGGGTGTTTCATTGCGCTCATTTCATTGGTCCCAAACCCTTCATAATATGTTGTATCATCTTTAAAAGCAGATAGGTTTTCTGGGCCAACAATAGTTTCACGATACGGTATACTAGGTTCAGAAACAGTAATATCAACACCAGCAAATCTTTCTTTTAAATCCTTGATACATCTCTCCAAATGTAATTCACCAGAGCAACAAAGAATGTTTTCACCTTTATCATTGACAAAAGTTTCAACCACTGGGTCACTCTCACTTAAAAGTTTCAACCCGTTACTGAGATGATCTAAATGAAGTGGGTTTTCAGGTTCAATGGCAACTTTGACGATTGGAGGAATAGCAGTCAATGAAGAAATTGCACTGAGATTTATACCATTGGATTTTAATTCGTTGAGGGCAGAGGATTCTATTAAAGTACCATTTTTATGTAATTTTCCAGCCAACCCACCTATACCAATAATATTACCAGCAGCAACTTCATTCAAGCAAAGAAGTTCTCTACCCATAAGCAAGTATAAATTTTCAACTTCAATTTCACTAATGTGTTCAGGTAGTGGATTTAGAGGGTCATATTTTGGAGAAAGAATAGACAATTTAGAACCAACTTTTATTGTTCCTGAATAAATTCTAGCAAATCCAATAAGAGCCTCTTTTGGAACAATTATTTCTTGATCGCCTTCTCCAAAGTCAAAATCATCAAAATCTTCCATGTCTTCAAAGTCACCAAATTCTCCTAAATCATTCGCGATATTTGTAGTAGATGTGACGATATTAAGATTGCCAAGATCTTCATTCATTTTCTTTTCTTCTTCAAAAGCTCTTGCTTGTTCTGCAGCTTTTTTTGCCTTTTCTCTAGCAATTCTTCCCAATTCTGCAATCTCATTTTCAGATAATTCTTTCTTCTGTGCTTGAGGTAACTCACTTTCAGGAACACTTATCATCTTGGACACATAACAAGATACAGCGCCTTTATTGTCACATGTCATCATAGATTTACGTAATTCATCGTTCATCATATCAGAATTTGGAATTACATCTAAAATGGCTGGGATACGAATTTCTTGAGCATGTAATGGAGATTGAAGCTTTTCGACTACCGTTATAAGGACAGACGTTGATATAGATAACCATTGACTCATTATGACTTTTAAAAGATTTTTAGAGTCTTTAGAACGGAGATCTCTTGGCAAGACTTTGATATTTAATGTCTTGACGATTTTATCAAGTTGTTCCAAATCTTTAGCGCCATCTTGAGACACAGTATTTTCATAAATTTTCCATATATTTTCGAGAATAAGTTGGACAAATAATGGCTTGAGATTCTTTCTACCTTTAAGCCCTTTATAGTTTATAACTTTTTTAGTTTTTGGATCTAAGTAAAAATCACCCCAAAGAACTTTCTGTAAGTTTTCTTTCTTGAAGCCTAATTTCTTTTCATAAAATACTGCAAACTGTTGAATAGTAAAACCCCATCCATCAATCGCACTACCAAAGATGACATTATTTTTTTCTGGTTGAAAATATAAATCTTTATCATCTTTTTCTACAAACTCTGCGTCGCTATTCTTTTCCAAATTTTCTCTATAAATCTCATCTTCCATCATTCTTTCCCCGGCAAAAAAACTTCCAATAACAACATTAGCTTGTTCCACGATTTTCTTCAAGTGAGTATATGCTTCACTCGGGCTCATTTTAAGTTCTATAATTAATCTATCGATTTTATTTAAAACCAAAATAGGTCTTAATTTATCATTCCATGCTTGACGCAAAACAGTGACTGTTTGCGACTGTATTCCTTCAACTACATCAACTAGCACCAATGCACCATCACAAAGACGGGATGCAACAGAAACTTCAGAACTAAAATCAATATGACCTGGTGAATCAATTAAATTGATAAGATGTTCTTCAATCACTGGTTTTTCTTCGGATTGGGAATCTTGAGAAGATGGTAATTTCTTTCTCAATAATCTAAAATATAATGAGATTGCACTACTCTCCATAGTGATACCTCTTAATTGTTCATCAGGACGAGAATCTAAATATCTGACTTTTCCTGCCATTCTTTGAGAAATTATCCCATTTGTAGATAATAAAGAATCTGATAATGTTGTTTTCCCATGATCCACATGCGCTAAAATGCAAATATTTCTAATGCATGATGGATTCAATTGTAGTCTATTGACAATTTCTGTAGAAATAGCCATATTTTTTTTTTATTTTGTTCTTTGGATCCTCAAAAATCTGACTCTAATATTTAAAAGAGTCCTGTCTTTGAGAAGTGATTTTCAATTATTAAAATAAGATTCTACTATTATTATAGCAATTTGAAAGTCTCAAAATGATTATTAATTTTTTTTTTTTTTTTTTTTTTTTTTTCGCTCTTCACTGAAGCGCAGGTGCTTCCAACCGTAAATATTGATAACCTCATCTACGAGCCAAATACCCAAAATATACTATGACTAAACATTATTTTCATTGAAAGATTACTTATGGACTAAGGAGTTTCAAGTATATGTATGCTGAAAACGCATTTTTCTTGTTTTCTCCAGGTAAAAACTTTTCTCTTTATTTAATGGTCTAAACTCCAACTTTCAGTGAGCTGCTTCAGCTTCCAGATTCCGAAATCGAGGTGACTATGGCAGATTGGTGTTTTTGATCTTGATATATTCTGTTTGTAGAGATATATAGAGATCTTCAGAAATATCAAGTGTAATAAGATAGCGTCTCTCCCTCTCTCTCACTTTCTCACTCTCTCACTCTCTCACTCTCTCACTCTCTTTTTTTTTTTTTTTTTTTCCACCTATTTTTGGATCATTAATTTGAAATTCTAAAGATTTGTGCGCCATCTGAGAAGGGTGTGCTTGCTCGGCTAATTGATACCCATATTGGAAAGACATCTTAAAGCCGCTTAAAAAAAATTGCCCATACTAAAAAAAAAACTGTCAAAATAGCCTAAAAGACATTTTCTTTCTTTTTCTTTTTTTTATTTTTTTGCACGTTTTTTTTATTTTTTTATTTTTATTTTTTTTTCTCATCTTTTACAATCAAAAAAATCAGCTAAAAAGATCAGCAAATATAATATTTAAAAGAAGAACACAAAAAATGAAGATATTAAACTATAAATGACATATTATTATTGTCGCTTAATCCCCCAAAGGGATTGCAATTCCTACACCTATTATCGCAAAACATGTCCGGGTCCCCTTCTACACACCACCGGATGTTATCGGAAATAATAAGCGAGTATTCTTCTCTCTAGATTTTATATGAGAAAATATTTTTTCAGTCGTTTGATCTTAATTTTTCACCCACTGTTCATTTGAAAAAGAAAAAAATCAGAGGTGATTTATCCAACTATCTATTAGATCTTGAAGGAATATGACGTCTAGACACGATCTGTTGATATGCAATATGATTGGTGCTGGGCTGGCAGCACTAGGTGCTGTTACTTTTACAAATCCAATTGAAGTGGTAAAGACAAGAATGGCCCTTCAAGGTGAGTTAGTTTCTTCCTCTCAATCAAAAGTTAGATATTATAAAAACCCATTACAAGCATTATATGTCATTGGTAAGACAGAAGGTTTGACTGCTTTACAAAAAGGTTTGACAGTAGCGTACCCATATCAACTTTTGTTGAACATACCAAGAATGGCCCTCTATAACCCATTTCGTGTTTATTTCAATAGCATATTATTTCCTGATCTGAACCCTCATACCCATCAAAACCCGTACGTGAATGTTTTCACCGGTATCTTAACAGGCACAATAGGTGCAACTTGCTCCTCACCATTGTTTTTGGTCAAAACTAGAATGCAATCTTATTCAGCAAGTGGTGTTAAAGTGGGTCAGCAACAAAATCACTATACAAATGCTTTTTCAGGATTAATGAATATTTATAAAAATGAAGGTGGTCTCAAAGGATGGTTTAGAGGGTGTGATGCTGCCATAATTAGAACTTCTTGTGGCTCAGCAATTCAATTACCATTATATTTTTATACAAAATCAGTACTTAAAGAAACATTTGGATTCGAAGAAAATTCCAATTTACATTTAACTAGTAGTGCGATAACTGGTGTTGGTATAGGGTTTGCAATTAACCCATTTGATGTTATCTTGACTAGAGTTTACAATCAAAGCGGTAATTTATATAAAGGACCAGTCGATTGTTTTTTGAAAACTGTTAAAACCGAAGGTCCATTAGCTCTTTATAAAGGATTGGGTGCTAATATGATGAGAATGGCCCCTCATTGTATTTTAATCCTAACATTTATGGAAAAAACTACAAAATGGGTTTATGATGCTCGTGACAAATTTCTCGCTTAGGCAGAAACTAATTTTTTGATAGAAAAATAGTTTATAGATTCTTTGTTATTGTTTTTTTTTTTGTTTTGTTTTGTTTTGTTTTTGATTTTGGTTCTTTTGTTTTTCTTTCTTTGTGTTTCGTTTGTTTCTTTTTTTTTGTGTCAATTGGTATGCAAATACATGTGTGACTTAAGCCTTTTATAAACTTTTGTTGTTTTTTTTTGGTTTTTTTGTTTTTTAAAATTCTCCCATTTTATTTTCACATCTTGACAAGAAAAAATAAAAATAAAAAAATAAAACACAGACTTAAATTAATATTATGAAAAGGATTATTATAATTATTATAGTTATTAAAATGAGTATTCAAATATTCAACATCTTGATTTACACCCTAATCAGATCTGAAAAATTCACTGCAAAGAAGCCCTCGAACAATAAACCCACAACTTTGGATCTCTTGTAAATATGGAGGTGTATAATTTTGCCACTTCCTCCTGCCTATGATCTATTTACTTCCTTAGTACAAAAACAAACAATAAGTACAGTCTATATATCTTTGAACATGGATTCTGAGCTTCAACTTATTGACAAAGTTGAACTTCGAATCACTTTATCAGATAAACTTGAACAAAACTTAGATGTGTTCCTCGCGCCATTGATACTAAAGCTTTCTTCAAATTTCAAAGAGGTCCGAACCAAAATTTTGAAATTCATGAACCATTTGATGGTGAGAATCAATAGTTCAGAGAACATCAAACTTCCAATTGAAAAACTTCTTCAGCAAGCAAAGTCACCCGTTGGTTTTGACGGTACCAACGTGGATAATTTCAACCAGGCCAAGTTATTCTCTTACCTTTTTGCAGTGAAAGGTCTCGAAAGAGAAACCGATGAAACTATATTGTTAAAATATATCCCATTAATATTTGAATGTGTTGCTAAACAGTTAGAAGTTAATGCGGCCTTTAAATCCTCGAACAGTAGTAATGATCAAGTCGTTGCTCGTGGATTCAGTGTTTTAGTGAAGATATTGCTCAAAGTCAGTGAATCTACGTTGCGAAACCTACAAACAGGAAGTAATCAAGAGATTTTCACAAACACTTCAAATTTTACTAAGAATTTTTTAAAATTGACTGAATGTATACCAGCATTTGAATTCGTTTTGGATAATTTTTCAAAGACATTTTTGTTGTTACCTAAGCCAACAAGTCCCTCTGCTAATGATCCATTACAATTTTACTATTGCCCAGGATTGAGTAATGATGAGGTACAGTTTTTCACCTACAATGCTGGTATGAGTTTTAATCCCCAGCAAATTTCTAGTCTTAGGGTCAAAATATTGTATTTCTTGCAATTGATAGATTTTAAATTGTTCACCTCAAAAACTGTTAGCGCTAACTTATATTTAATTTTACTATTTGCAAAGTCAAATAGTAATTCAAATAGTAAAGACGTTGGTACAAATATGATGAGAAGAATACCGGACACTTCTGGTGATGAAAGTCTATATAACAATACTGTCTTTCTTAAAAAGACAATTGAGTATTATCTTGGTAACGAGATCAAAAAGCCGGTACCGATCAACTTTCAGGAAGCCTTGATTTCCACAGTCTTTTTGAAAAGTAATATAATATTGAATGAAGAAGATTCGGACCTAAGTAAAATTTGCCTTCGGGCATTGGATAACTCGTCTTCTTTAGAGGAAGGTGAATCTTCTGGTAATAAAAAATTCAAAAAATCAGGTTTGATGCTCGTTAAATACATTGCGAACTCGATCTCAAATAAGAAAGGGAGAAAATATTTTGCCACTGAGATGGCAGATTTTTTATTGAATGATATTCGAAAAGATGGTTGGCCTAAGATGCTGGTAGTAGGCGGTAACTTACTGGCTGTTAAATTAAGTTTGCTTGTACAGATCAGAAGACTACAATATGAAACGTTGTCGGATTTGGTTGCCAGCGAGCCAACGCTATTGATTCAAAGGGAAAATGAGGTCGAAGATTTTAAGTATCTTAGATTTTTCTTTGATTCTTTGAAAGGTGAAGTACAAGATAACGTTTCAATTATTCAAGATTCTTTGGGTAAATTAATCAATAAATTTGCAAGAGCTTACCATAATATCCAAGACACTTATTCCAAAGACAAACTAGGCTCAAAGTTGAAACTTTTTTTCAAAGAGATATTGGCAAAAGACTTCACTGTGATGACAGACTCAGATGGTGATATTACGATGGCTGACAAATACTCTAAAAATGTTCCCAACTCCACTTCTGCGTTCCGTTATTTAGCTCTTAAGTTTGTAAACGCATTGTTTGAATATGATGATGTTGAGGCCAGATTTTTGAACATTTATGGGTCTTGTAAACTTAATAGATTTGATGTCATTGAAGCTAGCCAAAAAGGCTTGAACCCTTATTGGTTCAATATAGGTAGATCGTCAGTAGATATTTTTCAAGCTGAATCAACCGAAGTTAAAACAACCAAAGAGTTATTGGGCTTAAAAAATACTAATGAATTAAAGTTTCCAGAATTTACAGCCTTGGTAAATCAGCTACAAGTTGAGTTGAAATTTTTGAATCAATATCCCGAAAGTTGTTTATTGGTGGATGTACTCGTTTGTGCCTTTGAATACTTGTTAAAAATTTTAGTCATGGAATGTGTGAATAAAAGTGAGACTAAAATTAGTACTATACTTGCAATTGATGAGGATTGGGACTTTAGAACCATCAAAGCTTTGGAGCTCGATGAAAAAGTCAGACTGTCTTTCATCAAGTATTCAACATTAAGCGAGATTAAACTGCCACTTGAGATATATCTGCAGTTAATTGCTGATTGCTATTTCTCAAGAAATAACTTAAGTATTAATTCTCATAGACTCAATGATGGAACAGACTTTATCAATGTTCAGCTATTTAATCAAGTTTATGATAATGTTGTTAAATATGGCTCTATTTTCAATTCGGTGATTTCTTTATGCAATTCTGACGTTTTATCAAAGATCAATTATATCGTTAATGAGTCTGAATCTGGAAATTTGTTATTAAATTTGATAAATATCAATATCAATAATATAAAAACAGATAAATTTAATAAAGCATACTATGGTAGATTAATTCAAGAAGAAAAGTTGACTCAATTAGCAAAAACAATTGGTATTTTAATAACGGCTACATTTAAGGACAACTTAAAACTGGTTCTCTCCGAGCTTGTTAAACCTTTCAGTATTTCTGGTATCGAATCTGATACTACGTTCAATGACTTTTATGTTCCAAGGCTTGTGATAATTGCAAACGTTTTAGGAAGATCAAGCTTAATTGCACACGGATCTCTTGAAAAAATCTTTAGTTCACTGAATATGGTAAAATTCATGGAGTTGTACCATAAATTCATAAAATTTAATTTTCAAAGTAAAAGCTGGAAACATTATGAAATTTTATTAGAAGGACTCAATGAATTATGCAAATATGGCACCCTTAGTATGAATGATGAAAATCTTAAGAAATCTATTGAAGATATACAAGAAATAATTGAATCAAAAGTTAAGAAAATGGATGAAAAATCAGTACTCACATGGTCACTTCTCTCATTCGCTTTGCCACCTACAGTATCCAATGAAGTTAATATAATGAATACGTATGTTAAATTGATCTACGACACACACATTTCTAAACAAAGTGAATATTTATTCAGTAGTGGTGAAGCATTGACTATTTTAGCATCAGGGTGGGACTCAAAAGTGTTGGCTAAATCTGTTGACCTCCAAGGTTATTCCTTGAATGATATCAAGAGCCTTAGCATTCAACCTGAGGAAGGAAATCAGCTTGAAAAGATTTTATCAATTGTTTTGAAAGGATGTGCAAATACTAAGCCTTCTTTACGGAAAGCTTGTTGTATTTGGTTATTATCTTTGGTACAGTATTGTGGACATTTACAACCAATAAGTGCTAAAGCTAAAGAGATACATGTAGCATTTATGAGATATTTAGCTGATAATGATGATTTAATTCAAGAATCTGCTTCAATTGGTTTGGGTTTAATTTATGAAATGGGTGATTTTGACTTGAAAGAAACATTGGTAAAAGGCTTGATGAAATCTTTTACTTCTTCTACAAGCGCCGTGAAAATGAGTGCTGGTAGTGTTGAACAAGACACTGAATTATTTGAACCAGGTATTTTAAATACACCAGATGGATCAATTTCTACCTACAAAGATATTTTGAATTTAGCTACAGATGTTGGTGATCCTAGTTTAGTTTATAAATTTATGTCTTTAACCAAAAGCTCTACATTATGGGCATCTAGAAAAGGTATTGCTTTTGGTCTTGGAAACATTATGTCTAAGTCTAATTTAGAAAAAAAATTACAGTCGAATGATAACTTAGCCAAGAATTTGATTGTCAAGTTGTATCGCTATAGATTTGATCCTAATGAAAATGTTTCTAGGTCTATGAATGACATTTGGAATATATTGGTTCCTAATAGCTCGAAGATAGTTGAACTAAATTGGGAACCGATTTTGAAAGAGTTATTGAATTCGATTGGAAATAGAGAATGGAGGACAAGACAAGCTACAACAATAGCGATGATGGATTTCTTACAAATTATACCTGTCGAAAAATATGAAGAAAATTTGGAATCTATTTGGTTATTGGCTTTTAGGTCAATAGATGACATTAAAGATTCTGTTCGTGAATCAGGAACAAAACTTACTAGATTTTTATCCAACAATTTGATCAAGTCAATTGAGAATAGTCATACTTCGTCTAATAAGAATTATCAAAAGATTCTTAGTAAATTAATTCCACTTTTGACCGGAAGTCAAGGTATTTTAAGCACTGTTGATGAAGTGCGTACATTTTCCTTGGAAATTATTTTAAAATTATGTATGAAAGCAGGAAGCAGTTTAAAACCATTTATTCCGGGATTGATTGAGGAGCTATTAATTTTGATGTCTACTTTAGAACCACAAATTGTTAATTATTTGACCTTGAATGCTGATAAATATAATCTTAAAGCTTCTGATATTGATGCTAAAAGATTGACAAGTGTAGGACATTCTCCTCTTATGGAAGCTATTGAAAGAATGCTTGATTTACTTGTTGATGATGAATTAATTAAGGAGCTCATTAGCAAATTGAACTCAGCTATTAAGAGGTCAGTTGGGCTTCCTTCAAAAGTTGCTGGTAGCAAAGTTATTGTGACTCTTGTGGTGAAACATCGTGCAATTTTGAAAGAGTCACATGCTGCAATTTTATTAAAAACTTGTATTAATCAATTGAGTGACCAAAATGAAACTGTTTCTATGGCATATGCTTATTCTGCGGGTCATTTATGTCGTATTGCTAAAATCAACTCCATTTTGAAATATGGAAAGACGTTAGAAAATCTATATTTTGATTATAAAACTGATAAAGATAGAAAAATTGCAGCAATTGGCTGTGAATCAATTGCTAAGTATTCGAAGGATAAATTCGATAAAGTATCTACTTTTTTTCTACCTTTTTCATTTGTATGTCAAAATGATAATAACAAAGAGATCAGTAATATTTTCAAAAATATTTGGATAGACAACACCGGTGGGAAATCTGCTGTCAAGCTTTATATTGATGAAATCTCTGATATCATTTCTGAACATTTACAATCACAGCAATATAGCATAAGACAAGTATGTGCTAAGGCGATTGCCCATGCTTGTACTTCTATGAGTGAAACAACTTTGGGTGGGAAGATCGTTGGTTTAGACGATTCTAGAACTGATAAATTGTTCACTATATTACTTGAAGCTTGTAGTGGTAGATCATGGAAAGGTAAAGTCTCAATTCTAGATGCATTAGTTACTTTTACTCAAAATGTCAAGCCAAATGATTCGAGTGATTTTAAATGGTATAATAAAATTGAAAAAGTTTTGTTAATAGAAGCTAGACGTCGTACAAAAGACCAACCAGAATATTTGAAAGCCTTAGGTAAATTTGCTTCAATTTTCCCTCAGAACAAGAATTTATCTGATGAATTGATTATTTTAATTAAACCTTATTTCCAAGATTCTTTTTACGAAAAGCTGGGTTCTGATAGCGAGAGTCATGAAAGTGACGACGACCACAATAGATCTGCAAATAAGAAATTAAAAACAGAGAAACAATATTCACAATCTTCAGCAATTAACTTATCAAGAGAAGCTACAAATATATCATTGATTGATGCTTTGGCAACAGGCTTTGCATTTTTTGAAGACAATAGTAATAATTTTTCTTCAAACTTGGTCAATTGTTTGTTTAATGAAATCGTGCCTCAAATTTTCAATTTGGTACATGTAACACCAACTTGGAGAACAAAACTTGCTATTTGTGAAAAGATTGGCTCTATATTGGACGAAATCATAATCCATAATGAAAAATCTGTTGACGAAAAAGTTTTGCTTGATTCAAATCTCATTGCAAAATGTTACAAAATATTAGTAGACAAGTGTTTTATTCCTTCTGAAATTGATAATGTCAAGATTCAAGTTATACGTACAATTGGGAAATTTTTGAAGAGCTCTAATATAGATGCAGAATTCAAAAATGAGATAATCGAATTATTGAAATCGCCTCATGCATACGAATCTACATCTATTCTTAAAGTGGAGATTGATAAAATTTTAGATTGAATTACTCAAGGATTTTTATTCACTTATTTTGAAGTTATTTTTATTTGCTTAGTTATAATTAATAATTATTTATTTTGATTAAAAATTGAAATTCTTTGTAATATTTTGGCTTGTATAAATTCATTGTATTTCTGTTTCGTTTTGTAATAATATTCGAGAAAAAAAAATCTATGAGAGGTCTTATCCTTCTCAAACTATAATAAGGAATTTTTGTCCATGAACCCTTTTAAAGTAAAATTCTCTATAATTTTACTTCTACAAAATTTTTGTTAAATCAAAATAACAAACCCCATATAATATAAACGAAATGCGCACCAAAACGAGTCCATTGGAAAAAAGCCCCCATGGCTGAGGTAGGCTTTTTAATTTATTGTTCATTAATTCTAGTATTTTTTTTGCGAAACTTTTATTGAAAATAGTCTCCAACTACTGTTAGGTTTTTCTGTATGAATGGATTTAAAGCTTAATTCCCCGTTATTCCCCAGCAGTTTCCGATCACTAGATATAATATATATATATATATATATCTTCGGTTGATTGTTTGATTTTTTCGAAGGAAGATTTCGGCAAACATCCGTGATGTCGATTTTAATTTGAGTGGGCGTGTGCGACAATATAAAAGACACGTTAATCCCAAATGAACGTCTTCAGAATGTTTTGAACTATAAAGTTTCTGAAATATAATAACTTCATTAGTTTCTAGAAAGAAAAAAAATAAAAATCAAAATAAACAACGAAAAATAATCATTATCAATACTTTAAAAAAAAAAAAAAATGGCTTCCTTACCTTCAAGTTCTTGTTGTCTCATTCACACCATTCATGAAGGTGAAATTAAAGGTAAATTCCATGATTCTCTTTATGGTCTTGCCAGTTATGAAATCGGTGATATTAATTCTGAGAAAGTCCTTATTATTGGTATTGACATTTATGGCCATGATTTTAAAAATACCAACTTGATTGCTGATGAATTTGCTAAGAACGGGTTTTATGTCGTTGTTCCAGATATTATACTTGGAGATAAACTTGATAGATCCAAAGGTCCTCAAGAGTTTGCAGCATGGAGATCTAGACATGGTCAAGATATAACTTTACCTATTTTTGAAAAATATTTGATCGAATTGAAAAAAGCTGTCAATCCAGCGGCTAAATTATTCTCTGTTGGTTATTGTTTTGGTGCCCCATGTACTGTTGATCAATTATCAGAAAATGGATTATTGACTGCGGGAGCAATTGCTCATCCTTCATTTGTTTCTGAGAAAGCAGTCGATGAAATTAGAAAACCAATTTTGATTTCTTCTGCTCAAATAGATCCTGTTTTCACTGCTGAGTTGAGACATAAAACTGAAAAAATCTTGACGGATAACAATCAAAGATTTCAAATTAATTTGTTCAGTGGTGTTACTCATGGTTTTTCTATTAAGGGGGATCCAAGTGACCCAGTTGTCAAATATGCTAAAGAAAAATGTTTTAGTGATGTTTTGTGTTGGTTCGATCAATTTTAAGTAATATGTGACTATTTAATTGTTCCTTCATCATATATAGTATTTGTAGTATTGTTTGATCCTTGAATAAAACCTTCTTAGAAAAAAATGATGTAATAGCATAAGATCCAAACCTTTCTGTATTATTATCACTTACCATTTTTTTGTGCTAACTTGATCGAAAGAAAAAGGAATTTCTTTTCCAAATTGTGATCTTAAGAATGTGTCTAAAGTTCTCTTGTCAACAGAAGTTACTCACTTAAATTATAAAAATGGCTAGTTTTATAACAATATTGGATTATAATAATTGATCATTGATTCATTCGGCGGTTGTTGAATATGAGCAGCAACAGTTGCAATTTGAAGGATACAAAAGTAAGTTTAAAAAGAAATTATTAAAATGGCTAGATTCATCGATCATTTATTTTATAATAGGATACAGATATTAAATGCATCTCACATATTATTATAAATCACTATTTTCAGCGCCTTTCTTCTTTCTTTTTTCTTTTTGTGTGTTGTTAGCGATATTTTATTGTAATTTTTCAGAAGATCTTTGGAAAATCTTCAAGTCTGTCTATGTTGATATTTCTAGTTAACGTGGCTACCTTATTGATCTTGGTGGGGGTTGTTAAGGACAAATGTGACACCATATAATACAATACCTTGTAAATATCAACATTCTATGAATATTATTCACCGCTTACAATTCTTGGGTTTCTAAAAGGCATTTCATTTCATTTACACGATACATGGGGCGATTCAGAAGGTGTAAAAAATAAACTCCTCATCAGGGGCTCGAACCCTGGACATTTCGGTTCCTTATTTCTTAAAAGCCGAACGCTCTACCAACTGAGCTAACAAGGATGGAGTTAGTATATTTTTTTACAAACACATATATTATTTTTTATGAATTAACACTTTCTATTCCCCTCTATTTAGTATATAGTTTAGTTCACAAATGTACGACTTTTTGCGATGGTAAAAAAAAAAATTATATGTACTTGGTCCCTATATTTTTATCAACCCAGAACCAGGGGGTTGGGATGTGCGTATTGTAGCCTTGTAGGCAACCTTTAATGGTAGGAGGAAACCTTTCTATGGACACC
>JASTUB010000139.1:0-34182 GCA_031124825.1 Saccharomycopsis vini
ATTGGTTGTATAGTGTAGTGGTTATCACTTTCGGTTTTGATCCGAACAACCCCGGTTCGAATCCGGGTACGACCTTTTTTTACTTGTCAATTATATAACTTCAGCTTAAAGTATTCATGTAAGCCTTTTATATTTTTGTTTTTCTATATTATCTATTTTATTGTGAGTTGTTTTCAATATTTCTATTTAATTGAAAATGTTCACTTGAAGAGAATGGCCCTCTTCGGATATCAGAAGAGATGGAAAAGTCACTTGGTATGCCTATAAGATTTAGAAAATACATAAACAGAGTTACAATTACAGTTGGATCAACATCATTTCAAAAATTCTAGAAAGTCATTATTTTGAAATTATTTTCGGAAACAGTGAGCAGAAATGCTAGCACAGCACTACTGCTGCAGAAAAAAAAAAAATAATAATAATGATAATAATCAGAAAAACCCATATTATATTATTATAAATCCTTCAGGCAAGAAGAAGTGTTATTATGAAATATTCTTTTTGGGAAAAATCTTAATTATCTTGTTATGGAACATCATTAGTCTCTTTATTGAATTTCTTTATTTAGATTCGTAAATTGATTATTGATATTGAGGAAGTATCATGTGCTATAGAGTCATTTGATATCCAAACTATCATCATATGAAAAACAAATATAAAATAGCTATTGGAGTAAACAAACATATACCTAAAACTTATTTATTTCTACTGTTTTTTCCCAATATCATTTGATTCAACCTCATTTTCAAGTGCAAGTTATGAGCGTAGGGCGGTTCTATTATATACTTGCACATAATTTGATAACTACACCAAAAGAACTCAAAGCTTCTATAGAAACATTTCAAACAAGTAGCATGGCACCAATTTTGATTAGAAAGTTATAATCAGCCTACTCACAATAGATAAAAAAAAAACAAAAAACAAAAAAAAAAACAACGTCGCTATTGAATAATAATTGAATGTAAACAGCCAGATTGTTAATCAATTTCGTTTTTCTCTCTCTGCTAAACTTTCAACAGTGATAAGAAAGAAAAAAAAAAAAATCTATGGAGGTTGAGAAATTAACTCATTATACAAAGTGCTATGAAAAAAAAAAAAAAAAACAACAATAGATCTAAGCAAGTAAAGTTTCACAAATGCAGTCGCTATTCACAATTCATTTTGCAATGCATTGTTCAAGTATTCTACAAAAAAGGGCATAATTCGACTAGTTTCCACCGATCTAACACGATTTAATCCAATATAGGTTCTTCTTATACGTTGCAATTGAGCTGTGGATACGGAGTTGAAAGGCATATTGACGGCAATTTCTTCATAATCATCGTCTGATTCATTTTTTTGGATAATGACCTTTGATCCAGGAGCAGAAAATGTAGACTGTTGATGATCGATGACCTTATTGATGACTTCTTTTGTGATACGGTCTAACTCCTGAAGAAAATTTTCACTATTAGCTTGTTTCAAAACAGTTGCATTATTGGGTTTCAATTTTTTTGCTGGATATACTAAAGCTGTCCAAATTTCGTCTATTGGAATGTCTGGTTCATCAAAAATTAGCGGTATCAAAGGCGAATCCCATCTATTTCTACCATCAGGCTCTTCATATCTCATCTCTAATGCTTTTATAACTTCTGGATCCCATTGATTACCATCTGTCCTCGTTGAATTTCTTTCAAGGCAAACTTCTATTGGTGCTAACATTTGTATAGTACAGTTTGTAGTGCTAAGCGCCTTGGCCTCACAAAATAACTGATATCTAAAGCCTTTAATATAACAAAGCGAGTCCAATACTACAATAGTATTTCTGGTAAGATCTCTTTTGACTGCAGCCATTTGTATACCCCTTGAAGACTTTTCACTTCTAGACTCTCTATAATCATCATGTTTTATACCCAAGGATTCATCTGTATGTAAGATGACTTTTAAATTAGAACCTGGCTGATTCTTTGCAGCAGACTCCTGAATTTTTTCTTCGAGTAGCTTCACTATATTTGCAACAGCAGTAGATTTACCCGAGCAAGGGTAGCCAGTAACTACGATTAATGGCATTATTAAATATTTTTTTGCTATAGAAATAGAAAGTTAATCCATTTTTTCAGTTTTGCAGAGTTGATTTTTAAAAGATGATTTGAAATTTTTTGAGTTATCCCCCGGCGTAGGGCGTCTAGAGATAAGATTTATCGCACGTGATACAAATTATATAGCCAGTTTTGATTTCCTTTTGGATTATTCTAATCAAAATATGGTTTATGTAAGATGAGTTGACACTAAAAGATTTATATCAATAAGGTTAAAACGAAAAAAAAAAAAGAGGGGGGAAACCACAGAACGAAACAAAAGAAAACAAAAAACCGAGAATAATAAAAGTTATAAACTAGACTTCAGTACTGGTGTGCGCTGAGAAACAAAATGAGTTTTACTTTTTTTTTTTTTTTTTTTTTTTTCGGAGGAAAAATCAAAGCGATGAGTTTAAGTTTTGTGTGGGAAGTTTGATTTTTTATGGAATGAGGGGATATATGCAAATAAAATTTATGCAATCAAAAGAAATAATATAGAAAGGGGAAAATGCAATAAAAAAAAAAAAAAATAATAAAAAATGACAAAGTTTTTCCCTAGAATAAAGTTTCCGGAGTATAAGCTCCCTATGGCTGATTTTAAAGGTCATCATGTCAAAGCTTTAAATAAAATGACACAATTATCACCTCAAATCGATCTAATATTGGAAATTAGAGACTCTAGAGCTCCTATAAGCACAAGGAATATTCTTTTTGATCGACCATTTCAAGGCAAAGATCGTATCATACTCTATTCTAAAAAGGATTCTACATCTCTTGGTACAAATTTATTGGATCAATGGCATAAAAATGAAAATTACATGTGTATTGACGGTCGAAGTACTGTCGATGCAAAAAATATAATAGAAATCGCAAAAATGAAGTTTTATGCCATGAATCCCCCTCCTCCGTTGGGTCTTCGAATGTTAATAACTGGAATGCCAAATGTTGGTAAAAGTACGTTGGTGAATACATTGAGAAAAGTTGGATTTCAAAATGAATCAAAAACTTTGAATGGTGATTTACCTAAAAAATTCAAAAAAGTTGCCAAAACTGGAGGAATGCCAGGCGTCACAACGTCAACTAGTGAAATAATTAGAATCTCTAGAAATCCAAATATTTTACTATATGACACTCCAGGGGTTTCATTGCCAAGGGTCGATAGTCCTGAAACTATGATTGTTTTGAGTTTGGTAGGAAGTATCAATCCAACATTTATTGATCCAGTTATTCAAGCAGATTATTTATTATATGTAATGAACTTACAGGATCCAACTGGAAAATTGTACTCAAAGTATCTTGATCATCCAACCAATGATATTGGCGTTTTACTCAAAGCAATCGCTAAAACAATTGGTAAAGATAATGTTCGAAGTAAGCACTTTAAGACTAAAACAATCGATGAAACTGGTACTGCAATCCATTGGGTAGATCGTTGGAGACAAGGTAAAGAAAAACTGAAAAAAATTGTTTTTGATACAGAGGCTATAGAAAGATACAATAATTTCATGGCTAAAGTGGTAGATTATGACCAGCTAAAATCAGATGAGGAACAGAGAGTTTCTGGCTTAGCTATTTCTTTGAACAAAGATCCGAGAAGAGATAAAAATGGGAATTTCAAACCCAAAACTTACTGGGAAAGACAAATAGATAAGCAGAATGCTTTATTTAATTTGAAGAATGACAAGTTTTGAAATTATATACTAATGATTTCAGAAATTTCGCATTTTAGCTTAAATGTAAATACTATGCTTTTTTTTATTAGATTTTTTTTCTTTTTTTTTTTCCCCCTCTCTCCTGTGACTAGCTTAGTGAGTGATGAAGCCGGCATCTAATAATATGTGTGTTTCCACCTTTCGAACAAAAATAATAATAAAAAAATTAATAAGAAATAAAATAAAATACAGTAAAATAATAATAAAATTAAAAAGAATACTAATGATAACAATACTAATATTACAAAAAAATCAAAAGGATTCAATATTAAAATGCAACAGGAAGGTGTTTTTTTGTTTTTTTTTTTTCAAAAAAAAAATAATAAATATTCTATAATTATATTATTGAATCAACCAAAGTTTTGCATGAAACCTTGGTGAATACTTTGAATCGTATCAAAAAACAATTCAACTTCACAAGCAAGACTATCGCCAAAGAAATGCAATTCTTTCACATTTTTGTTTGTTTCATTAACCTTACTAATGGCATCAATGAAAATTTTTCTAATACCTTTCGCTAATATTTTCTTTTGGTTAATCAGCGGACTTTTCTCTTCATTGTTGAATCTGTTTTCAATAGTAATTGGGATAATTCTAATTTTAAATAGCTGTTTTCCCCTAGATTTTGCCATTGATATTTTTACTTCGAGAATGTATCTTGTTGAAACTTGCGAAATTTGGTTGGAATTTTGTTGTTGACGGCTAATAACTCGCTTCTTTATATCATAAATCAAAGTGTAATCAAAAAGTGACGTACACGTACAATGATATTTTATGACGATTCTAGCTCTTTCAAGTTGGGTAGCATTGGTTATTGCTTCAAATTTCTCCTTATTTGCAGCTCTGAATTTGGATATGCCCGCTATCAATGGTTCAGTAAGTCTAATATAGTTCACTACATATTCTACCGCCAAAAAGTACTTCTCATAAACATTAAAAGTTTCATCATTTTGAGAGAGTAAAGTATCCGGTTCATTTACCATCTTTTCCAAATGAAAAGATGCAATCTTATAAGGAGAATTCTTGCCGATTTCAAGTCTAAAAGGCGATTTCTCACTGTCCAATTCATCATCGTTTATATAGAAAATACAATCTGCATTATTGTAGTTTAATACTACCTTATTCAAATAGACATTCACAAAATTTAAGTAGTTAATGGAATGATTCAGCAAAATCATCTTAATTGCAGAAGCCAACCTAACTAATTTTGTGAATTTTTGAAGTAATTGTTTTGCTCTGTTGAAATAAGTCACTTTCGTTTCTCTAAAATTCTGTTCATTCAAGTCAACTTTCGAAGAAATATGAAAATGAGTACCAGACAGAGCTCTGGATGTGTCAACTTCAATGAATGAATCCTTGTTATAGTCATGATCAGATGAACTCATAATTAGTGGTAACTCAAACCTCGTTTGGCCATAAAGATCTAATTTCATCTTTGAGTTAAAAAGTTCAACTGTAAGCATCAAATTGCGTTTGACATCAGTACATCTAATCAACGAGTCACTATCAAGTACAATAAATGAAATTTTATCTTCACAGGAACCAACCTGCTTGTGCTCTCCATCTGTATTTGTCTTTTTATTAGAATTGAATTGTAGGGTTCCAAGTAGTTTTTTGAATTGTATAATCGTGTTGCCATCAGGCACAAGAGTTTTCACACTTGTCCTCAAAAGCTCGTCCTTAACAATATGTATTGATATTTGATTAGTGGCAATCTTTCCAACCAAAGTACTAGTGTTATAACTGAGTTCTGTAGAGGAATACTCCGAACGTGAATCAAGAGATTTTAAAAGAAATGGGGTTAAAAATAACGGAGGTTCAGAAGTTATTGACCATATTCTATCCACGGATTTTATCTGTCCTAGCCAGAATAGTTTACCACCATATTTGTTTGAGTCAATATTTGATAGCAATACTACCAAGAACCAGTTATTCGGCCAATTTTTCAAACGATAAAATTGCAACGCCCAAAATCTTCTAAAGCTTCCCAAAATATCAACAAAAGATCCCAGTCTTTTTTCAGAAAGTCCATTGCTTTGCTTTATGGTTCCTTTAGAAATATTACCAGGTTTTTCACTTGACGGTTGTAATTTGGCAACTTCTCTGTCATTAAGAAAGATACCAGGACAACTCTCCCATCCGCTAACAGAAAAAATCTTCAATGACTCGTGCCTCAAAAGCTCCATTCTAACGATCAACAATTGATTAGCAATTACACTGCGTTTCTCTTGGCCTGATATTTGATATTTAGGGCCTAACCTGATTTCACGCTCGGTTGCCGAAATTGTGTTTGAATTACCTCCTACTGTAACGAAATTTTTGAAACCGTATTTAGAACATATGGCAAGAACTGAGGGAGAAGGATTGATGAAAAAGCATTTTCCTGTCAAATGATCAATTGACAAATAAAGACTCTTATTAGTGTTGATAATCACTTCAATATAGCGCTTATCAATAAGTTTGACAAACCCATCATCACCATGCTCTTCAGCTTGTCTGTTGATCTGAATATTTTTCTGTGTGTTACCATCCGATGTTTCTGATATTGACTCATTTTCTTCATCTTCTTCTATAATTACTTCGTTTTGACTTGATTTTAATTCTGTTCTATTCTGTTCTTCAGCTTTAGTCTTCAAGAAAAGAACTTCTTCAAAAACACTTTTTGCCGTCTTTGTGATTTTCTTCAACTCGTGGTAAACATCATTCATTAACATTTCAACATGTTTAGTGACGATCAAGGTTAATAAAATTTCAACTGAGAATCTTTGAACAGCTTCAAAATCATCGCTATCAGTTTTCATGCCATTTGTGTCAACTGATGTCATTATTGTACTTGCTGGGCCATTGGTTTCATCATATAAATTGAAATTCACTTTTGACCCATTTTCCAATTGCTCAAAAACTTCATCCAATTTATGATCATTGAATAATTTTCCGTGTTTGAACCACTTGAAACTAAGTTTTTTGTAAACACGTTCGTCATCAATTATTCCAATTTGAATATAAGACTCAATTTCATTGTGTGATTTACTGTCATTATGAGAGGCTTTTTTTGAAAACGTCTTTGGTACCCAGTAGTAAACAGATAATGTGCTAGTTTCAAAGTTAAATTCGTCTCTAATATTGGAGCCCCACATAAGATTAGTCGTGCCGTTTAATGAGTTAGCCAAATTTCCATTCCCAAGCATTTTTAGTTGTGTTGTGATTAGGTGAAGTTTATAATTGAGGCAATATAGATGTAGAAACTTATAAAGCTTGACAAGCGGATTGTTACTATATGTTGAAGCAACTTCTGAAGTTTGAAAGAGTACATTATTATTCAAAAAAGATTTCAAATGTTGAAAATTTTGGGTAGGTAATGGATTATCGACATTAAAAACGATATTTCCCACGTCATCAAGACCGAATTTATATTTAAAATCAAGTATAGTGAAGCAATAGTCTTCCATCTCTCTATTTGAAAAAACACTTAGATTCTCTGTATCAATGTTTTTTAATGTTAGTACCGCCTCAAACTCATTATGTATGCTCATCACAAGTTTTCCATCTCTTATTGAACAATTCTGCACCACAGTGGTGTTTATCGAGGAAGGTGGACATTTGAGAAACAACTTTGACAATTTCAAGTGCAATAAAGTATTCAAATTCTTCAACAATTTTATTAGAAACTTTGCATTTATTTTTTGGGGAGGTATAAGATTATAGGTTGGTAAGATACTCAAGTTTTTTCCAGTTTCTATGGTATGTGATTGATTATTATGATAATGCGAGTCGTTAAGAAAAATAAAACTGGTTATTAAATCATGGTTTGGCAATTTAGCTCCCATTAAACTTTGCTTCATTGTCAAGATGCTATTGACCAAATTATCATAGATCATTTGTTGACTTCTCAAATAATTCATCACATCAATCAATTTACTGAACTGCACCGAGTTCAGTGACCATTTGTTTAAAACATAAAGTTTAACGAAATAATTTCGTACTCTAACAATTAAATCTAATAAGTTTTTTTTCCGTCTCATATCACCGTTAAGGCCTTCATTATCGATTTCAAAATTCATAACATTATTTGCAAATGAGTCTGATCCTATCAATGTATGAAGTTCATGATAGGCAAGACGGGAAACCTGGTTGACTATCTCAGAATATGGTTTCATATTCATAGTATTATGAAATAGTTCTGGAGGAGGTGGAAGCTGGCTTATCTGCTGCTCCTTTTCCCGCAGTCCTATTTTTAATTCTACATTGCTGGAATTGACTTTTTGGTTATCAACATTTTTGGAGTTCATTTCCTCTAAAGTATTGTTACTAGACTTATCTTGGTGGAAGGTGTTACCATTTTCATTCAATTGTGATGGCTTAGGTGAATCTTTATGATGAGGCTCGTGATTTGCCATCACAATGTTCATACTATTCGATTAAATGCAATGATAATTGTTTTTCGCTAACGAAATTTTCTTTATTCTCTTTTTTTTTTTTTTTTTTTTTTTTTTTTTTTTTCAATCCTTGAGGACCTAATATATCTCCTAGGTTAGCTCTAAATAGATTGAAAGATTATCAATTGTGTGTCAAGTTTTTCGTAGAAGTCCTAAAACCAGAAAACACAATAAAAAAACACAATTAGAACCTCAATCTATCAATTGAGGAGGAGGAAGTGTGATCAAAACAAATTGAAAATTCTGTGTTTCTGCAGAGGCGGATGGGAATTTTGGTTTTAATTTTTTTTTTTTTTTTTTTTTTTTTTAGGTTTCCTCTATATCATATATACTATTAACCCATATATTTTCATGAAGATATCAGTTGGTTAGACTGACAAATTATTTATATTTAGCGCTTAAGATTGTATTACAATGATTTTCTTTATTTTTTTAATTTTTTTTTATTTTTATTTTATTTTTTTCTTTTTTAAAGAAGCAGGGGTTTCCCGGCACAACACTCAACCATGGGTTTTTCAAACGCTTTTCTTCCTCAGAATCTACATGAAGTAATTAACAATAACAATAGTTTCCACCAATCTCAAATTCGGTTTTAATTTCCCTTTTAGAAAAAAGACTAGAGCGAATATGAAATGTAAACAAACTAAGAAAAAGAATGATAAAGAAAAAAAGAAAGAAAGAAAGAAAGAAAGAAAAAAACGCGCAATAAAACTAAAGTAAAAAATGAACATAACGTAAAGTACTATACATAATGAAAAAGAAAAGAGACTAATATAAAAAGCAAAACAAAAGGTCATAGACATGCTAGCTGTAAAGAAATAAAAAAAACATTGCAAAAAAAAATGGCAAAAGAGAATAAAAATCAACTAGGAAACACAAGAAAAAAATTAAAAGGAAAAAGTCGAAGATTAGCATCTGACCCTTATCTAGTTTTGATTCAGTAAAAACATCCCTATGTACTCTTCATTTTTATCTTGCTGAATTTCCTGCTAAGCACACGACCAAAACTCTTTTTTTTGAAACCGTCCTCAGAGTGATGTATCAGCAGCGAAGTATTTACTCCGGTTTGGCGCTGGTTTGTGTGGTGTACTGTTGGAAATAATTTATGGTGATGGTTACTTAGACTTTTCATGGTTAGTGATTTTGGGAGTTTAGAACTAAACCCTCCATTTCCGTGGCTAACTTCGTTTGGAGTTGATCTAACTGGGGTAGAGGTTACTGGTGTAATGCAAATTCCGTTATCTTGTCCAATATCATCTTCGACATCGTTATTATAAAAGTCAGTTTCAAACTTACTGCTGAACTCAGATGGATGAAAAGTATGACGTCGGTGCTGTTGCATTTGTTTCTGGTCGAATTGAGATTGATTCTGCATTCCTAAATTCCTACTGAACTGAATCTGAGCTTTGTCTTGTTCAGTACGAACAACTGAACCAAGCTTCTTCTCAAAGTCTTTGAAATCTTCATCTATCCAAAAATCGTTCTCTTCATCGGTGTGACCACTCGTAGTATTACTACGATTTCTTTCTCCCATACTTCCCGATTTAAATTCCATAAACAGAGTGGTGTTGAAACTTCCATTCATGAAGTAATTTTCTTTGGATAGTAGATTTGGCGGCTTTGGTCTATTCAAAAAATCAAAGTCAGCATCATTAATATTGAGTGCGTTGCTGTTATTATTTCCAAAATTCTTTGTTAAGGATGTTGACCGAGGAATGGACATCACTGAAGAAACTCTAGTCATTTTCAAATTAATTGAATTTGTAGATTTACTTTGGATTAAACCACTACCAAATAATAAACTATTACTTCTTTTTCCACTTATTGTTTGATGACCACTCCCAGAAAAAATAGCAGTTTTTGGGGAGCCTGTATTGAAGGTCAAGCTCAAGTTTAAATTCGAATTAAACGATGATGAGCCTTGAATTCCAGTTTTACCATTGATCAAACTGTTTGAGCCACTTGAATAACCAATAGAGTTTCTCTTAGAGCTGCTGAAAACTGCATTATTGTTTGATAAGCTCCTCTTGTGTATTCTGGGATAGCTTATGGAGTAAGTTAGTGAAACAGGTGATTCAGTATTATTGTAACTCAAACTATTAGAATTGAAAGAGTTGGCCCTAAATATTTCTGGTAAAAAAGGTTTCAACTCAGCATTATCAATTTGCAAATCCGAAGATTCTGACTCAAGCTCATTCGAAAACTTCTCGCTTCCACTTGAATCACCGGTTCTATCTAAAGAAGGATTTATAGTAGTAGAACTATGTTCAAGGAATTTGATAAAATTGTTCGTACTGCCAACACGGTCATTGTTTTCGTTATGCTCCATATTGTTCTTGAACTTGCTATGAAGCGAAGCATTATCATTAGAGGAATTAACAAAGCTAGTGCGTTTATGATTTAAAGTGTAATTGGATTCATCTGAATCGTTGTAATCTATATTACTTAATGGAGACCCGGAGATTAGCGTAGTCCTCGCTTTTAATTGATCATTTTCCTGAATAATCGCTATATTATCTTTTCCTGTGGTAATATGGCTGTTTTCAAGGTCATCATTATTCTTATCTTCCAGTAATTTTTCCTTAGAGGATGGTAATTCTGGATCGGAATTGTAAAACAGGTCATTTTTATCGTCATCTTTAAGACCATCATCTTGCACGTTTTTATTGGGGTACTTGCTTTCAGTGTAACCAGCTTCATTTTCCTTTGAATTATCGTTGATAGTTTCGTTTCCCTGTCCAAACACTTGATCCTGTTCAGACCCCATTAGCTGGCCTGCCGTGTAGAGCTGACCATCTTCTTCAAATATAAGATCAACATACTCTTCAGGGATCAAACCAGTCTTACTAGTACTTGGGTCTTCGCCAACTAGCCATCCTTGGCCATGTGTATATAATATATTAATGATTTGATTTTCTTTCAATTCAAGTTCATTGTCATTTTCCGCTTGGAAATCAAATAGTACTATTGCTTGTTGTACAGGTTCTTCCGGAGGATTGGCTATTGTCATGCCATTATTATCAGTGGAGAAATCTTGACTATAAAAATTGTAATCATTTTGATTGTTGGTGTAATACATGTCTAGTTGAGAAGATGATCGATTGTTGAGATACAATTCGTAATTTGATAAACCATAATGTAGTGAGTGAGAAGGAGGGTAGCCAAAGTCTTTAACGGATATCAAGTCATAAATTTCCATTATGGAATTAATATCTTTGGTGATTGAATTTTTTTTTGACTTGATATTCGAATGAATAGAACTTCTGAGCGAATTTCTTAGCGACGGAATCTGAGGGAAACTAGATCTATTAGATGACGGTCTAGAAGAAACTTTAATAGTCTCATCATCACCAGAGTTTCGGGAAATTCGTAAATTTGATAATCCTGAATTAATATTGCTACTAGTTCTTCTTGATGATGATAATCCGGATTTCAGTTGTTGCAAAGAAAACAATAATGAGTCTCGTAGGCCAGACGACTTTCTTGAGGTTGATGATCTTCTAGGGGCGGGATTAATAGTTGAATTCGCTTGTTCAAGACTAAATCTGTTGAGAGTGCCCGAGTTTTGATATTGTTCGATTTTGCTCTTCGCATTATTTTCAACTGGAGTAGTACTTGCTGTTTCGGAATCTGGTGAGTTTTTGCCCTGTTGTTGTCCCAAAGGCTCCAGCAGTGACGATGATAAAACCATGTTTCTGACTTTTTATGATCTAAATAGAAGAGCGTAGTAGACACAAAAACAAAAACAAAAACAAAAACAAAAAGTTACAAAAAAAAAAAAAAAAAAGAGAATAAAAAAAAATGGAAATAATAACACAATTATAATTTGGTGAGGAACTAGAAATCAACAAAAACAAATATTGCGTACAGTGTGTGTGTGTATGTCTGTGTGTCTGTTAATTTAATATTGTTTTATTCTCTTTTTTTTTTTTTTTTTTTTTTTTTTTTTTGGTTTGTTTTTTGTTCCCCTTGCGCCTTTTTTCTTTTTGCAAAAACAATATTGTATTCTACCGGGAGTGCGAAAAGTATTTAGGTATCGATTATCATGTGATCACCACACGCATTATGGACCCTGGGGTGACAATGCACAAGTCAACATTGTGTTGAGTTTAAATTCGGGTTTTACCAATTGATGAACGCCAATGCAAATGATAAAGTTAATAAAGAGAGTTTAACAAGTTTTTGAGGATATATCCTATATACTTAAAATTGATACAAACTCACACTCATCATATATATATAATTTATGGGGATATCACTGATAAAGAAGTAGTAGTAGTGTTTAATTCCAAAAGTTGTAGTTTAACCTATAGGTTTATGTATACATATTAAGATCATTTTGTAAAACAAGTATCTATGTCGTATGGATTTTGAATCTTACAACACACTGTGAACGAGTTAAATCAGCTGGACATATAAATATAACAACAATTATCAAAAGAATTGAAGAGTATCGATTCGTTAATTATGTATTCTCTAATAAGAATAGCAATTGCTCATAATAACTATAAAATAACAAATCGATAAACATGCATGTTTTTCAATCATACTAATGTCAAGCTTTTATCCATCAACGACTATACATGCATATATTGATAAGAACTGATTATTGATTTTAGTAGTTTATTGATGCTTTTTTGTTTATCTTTTTGTTATTTGTTTATGTTTACGTTTATGTTTATGTTTTTGTTTATGTTTTTGTTCATTTTTATGTTTATTTTTATGTTTTTTCTATTTTATTTATTTATATTTATTCATATTTGATCTACAGCTTTTTATGGGGGTGTGCACTGAGAGTCTTTCCGTTTTTAGAAATAAATAAACAAATCCGAAAGCTGGATCATCACATGACAGGTGTTTCACCCCTGATATTAGCATATAGGGGGTTTTGTTTTGAATTTTCCACGCAAATAGCGCCAAATTATCTTAAATAGGAAAGTTGTTTATGTTTTTCTTTGTTTTTTTTTTTTTTCTCTCACTAATTTTTTTCATTTTCAATGTTTACACAAAAATGCATTTCTTTCACTTCTCAGATTATTTATAGTCCTCCAACTGCCTTGTTTAATATTGATATTAATTACTGTTCATTAAAATATATTTTTTATTTTTTTTTTCCTCTCTCTTTTCCTGTTTCTTCTCAATATTTACCAATTACATCTCTTTTATTGTGTTTGTTCATGTTGAGATCTGAAAGCACTGTTTTTTACACTTTCTTTCATCATTTTGCTGTTTAAGTATTTCTTATATTCAAAACACAGATTTTCATTCAGCGTTTATACTTCAAGATACTTTTTTCCAATATCAATTGAATTCGCTACTTTAAAACCCCATTAGTTAATAACATTTATATTACAATAATGGCAAACACCCGCGGTCAACCATTGCAAGTTCTTGGTGCAAAAGAACTCAACTCTAGAAATTTAGCTAGGAATCAATTCGATCAACACAGGGTCGAAAAACCAAAGAGAAAGAAGGAAAAATTATCTTCATTATGCAAAACCCCACCATCAACAATTCGTACAAGAGGTGGGAGAGAATATAACAGAGGCTCATGTTTAGGAGAAGGTGGTTTTGCTCGTTGTTTTCAAATCAAAGATGATACTGGAAGAGTCTTTGCAGCCAAAACTATTGCTAAAGCTTCAATCAAAAATGAAAAAACCAAAACAAAACTTTTGTCAGAAATCAAAATACATAAATCAATGTCACATCCAAATATTGTGCAATTTATCGATTGTTTTGAAGACGATGTCAATGTTTATATTTTATTGGAAATTTGTCCTAACCAGTCTTTGATGGATTTGTTAAAGAGAAGAAAACTTTTGACTGAACCAGAAGTTAGATTCTTCATGATTCAAATTATCGGTGCTATCAAGTATATGCATAGCAGAAGAGTTATTCATAGGGATTTAAAATTAGGCAACATTTTCTTTGATCCAAACATGAACTTGAAAATTGGTGATTTTGGTTTAGCTGCTGTTTTAGCTCCTGGTCTGAGCAAAAAATATACTATTTGTGGTACCCCAAACTACATAGCTCCAGAAGTTTTAGCTGGTAAATCAGCTGGCCATAGTTTTGAAGTAGATATCTGGTCTATTGGTGTCATGATGTACGCTTTACTTTTTGGTAAACCACCTTTCCAATCCAAAGAAGTCAAAGAAATTTATGAAAGAATTAAAGAAAATGATTATCATTTCCCAATCGACAAAGATGTTTCTGATGAAGCTAAAGATTTAATCACCGACATCCTCTCCACTAATCCATTGAGAAGACCAAGTATGGATGAAATTTTACAACACCCATGGTTCAAAGGCCCATTTCCTGCTTCTTTGCCTAATGATATCTTAGTTAGTGAGCCAGACTTTGGATATCTTTCATCCCAAACCTCACTCCAAAATTTCTACAATGTTCAGAAGGCTGCTGGTTTAGTCAATACCGTTTCCAAAAACCCAATTAAAATTTTGAAATCCGATTTAGAATCTGAAAAACCTCAGAAAATATTACCTCAATCCTTATCACCTGGAAACACCAAAAGTAAATATAGAGAAATGATGGTCACCGACCCAAAAATGATCAGAAGAATATCTGCAGAAATTCAAAGCACACCTCCAATGCTTCTGAAATCAGATGAGATTCTTGCTAAAGAATGTTTGGATACTCTCAATGGAATTAACACTTGTCAGAGGCAATCTAGAATGAGATCTGTAGCAATTTCTTCTCCTGTTTCCAAGAAGCCTGTCTTGGTAAGTAAATGGGTCGACTATTCAAACAAACATGGCTTTTCCTATCAGTTGTCTACAAACGACATTGGCGTTTTATTTAATAATGGCAATACAATGCTCAAATTATCTAATGGTAAAGATGTGTGGTATATTATAAACGACACAAATGAAGGCTGGATTGCAGATAGCTATAATATCGATACGTTACCAAGTGGTTTAAAAAGAGAAGGAGAAATTGTGAATTTTTTCGACAAATATATGAAAACTAATTTGTGCAAAGTTTCAAATGAAGATTCTGAAAGAGGTGATGATGTATGGTTAAGAAGATATAACCGTTGTGAACCATATGTTATGTTTGAATTGAGTGATGGTTCATTTCAATTTAATTTTAGAGATCATCACAAACTTTGTATTAGCAGCAAAGGTACTATTGTCACATATATTTCTCCTAATCGTTCTGCTCATTCTTTTCCATTGGTAGATATCCTCAGATATGGTGGTATCCCAGGTCATCAAAACATTGAATTTGACAAAAAATTTTCGATGATGAAAGACGCACTTAGAGAAAAAGCAGTTATCTAAATCAATATGCAATGGTTATTTTTGTTTTTATTTTTGTTTTTTAAAGAATGGCGATTTTTTTATTCCTAATTCACTTCCACTTTCATTTTTTGTTTTTCATGCTGGGCTACTTATTATCATTTTCATTTTTTTTTATTCATTATTATTTTTCTCTACTTTGTGATTAATTTGTGACAATTCTGGATTCCCTTTTTAATGTTTTCAACTTCTGAGTTATGTTTGTTTTTATTTGTTTTTCAAGATTGCATGTTATAGATACCCTGTTTTAATAAATTACGCAATGCATCAAAACTATTCATCAAATTCAGCTTGTAAATTCAAAGGCGATGAAATTGATTACGTTTTAAAGATTAGTTTTATCGAGGTAAAAATATTTGTATTATACAAACTAATTAGGTTATATTTTTTTGGTTCGTTTGTCATTAGATCAATAGATATCGTTTGCGCCATTTGTTTACAAGACATGTTCAACAGACCAAAGCTTCACAGACTTATCCCATCCACTACTAACAATTGTAGAGCCTGTTGGATCTATATCGCAACTCATAATTTTGTTATCGATATGACCCCGTAAAGTTTTGAGTAAGATCCAATTATCAGCAGACCAAATTTTCAAAGTTCCATCATAAGAAGAACTTAATAAAAACTTCGATGAAGGAGAAATTGGTAAATCCAGCTGCAAATATTTTGCCAAAGGTTTATTATCACCATCGTGAAAGAATTTCAAGTCTGAAACTAGTTTTGTGTGAGCAGGAATTGTTGAAAGAGGTTTGGTGTTATCTATGTATTCGTTATGACTTGTGTTATTTATCTTTCTGGGAGTATATCTCAAGTCCCAAATTTTTATTGTCCCGTCCTTGCTACCAGTTGCAACTTGATATCCATTGTCCGACCAGTCTATGGCCAATATTTCCTTGACATGATCGTATAGGGTCATAATCTCTTTTCCTGTTCTTAAATCGCATATTTTCCCAATGGCGTCTAGTCCTCCTGAAGCAATCAACGCTCCGTCTCTTTGAAATGCCAATGCATGCACCTCTTTTGAATGACCCTCTTGTAAATAAAGCTCTTTTTGGGTGGCCACGTCCCAGAATCTCCAAGTTTTATCATATGATGAAGAAGCGATATAATTTCCCAGAGGATGGAAAATAGTGCTAATAATACGAGATTCATGTCCTTCAAGCAGTGCCAATGGATGAGGATCATCAAGTGAAAAAAGTAAAACCGAGTTAGTGTTAGAATTTGACGCGACAAGAGATAATGAAGAAGTTGAAGATGGTTTCTTAGGTTTCCAATCCAATCCTGTAAGCTTGTTGTGCAATTGTTCCGGATAAGTTTTAGTTGGTGCCTTGATAATCGAATCTGATCCACTATTCTCTATTGGCTCAAGAGTTCTAGTTCCAATGATTTTCAAATCTCCTGACCAGCTTCCTGTGGCTACTAGATCTTGACTTGGATCTATCACATATGGACAAAACTTCACTTTTGAAATAGCTCTTGAAGAAACTATATTCGACGCCATCATATCAAATTCGCTTATTTTGTGATTAATTAATCTTCTATATTTCAAGACTTCTGTAAAATCACAAGAAGACTCTTTTTTTTGTTGTATAATACGTCTCTGAGTATTGATTAACGATTGTTTAGCAATTGCTAATCTTATTCCTAAAAGATTTTCTGGCCCGGGGGTCCAGAACTCTTCATTATCGTCCTCCTCTTCTTCATCTTCTTCTTCATCAATATGTATTGGTTCTAAGGATCCATCTTTTTTTTCAAGCAGATCATTATTTTCGTTACTAAAAACAGATGAGTTTCCATCCACACCCCTATCTTGATCAATCTCGTTATTTCTGTTTTTTAACTTTTTTGCCATTAATTGGATTAAACGACTTCTTCGCATCGCGTTATCTTCACCAAATAGCGTAACCGGTTCTTGTAACTTTCGTAACTGTCTTCGTACATCTTCATCAAGAGTGGGAATATTTTTCGCCGCAAGGTCATAAAGAGAACTAGGAAGAATTAGAGCCATTTTATTTATTATTCAGATACAGGTCTGTTTTTTAATATATAATGAAACATAAATTAACAAATTATTTAGAGATCCATTTTATGCGAATTTTTTTTTCTCTTTTAATTTTTTTCACTTTTTTTCTTGCGTTTATTGTCACCATGATATTGGTATCTCCAGATACTCAAGTATTGATGTGTATAAACGCATTTGTATGTATGTATCAAAAATGCATATTTTTGTATTGATTTTTCCAACATGACACAAAAATAAAAAAAAAATACAAGTGCACTTTAAATAAGTGTACTTTGAAATTTGGAAATTTGGAAATAAAAAAAAAAAAAAAAAAAAAAAAAAATTCTTCCAAACATTATTTTTTCTGATAGATCTCTTATTGGAGTAAAGATTGTAGTACAAGTTGCGGTATGAGATTATTTCAAATATTTCCAATTTTATTTTTGTACCCAGCTATAATTTATGCCTTTGTGAGTCCTGTTGTCATCAAAGGAAAACATTTTTATCAAAATGACTCACCAGTATGTTTAAATAAGAAAAAAGGAGCATAATTTCCTTTTCTTTGTTTTGCTCTCTTTCGGCCTCGGCATTTTAACTAATTGAGCAGTTTTTCATCAAAGGTGTGGACTATCAGCCCGGAGGTTCTTCTGGAGTTACATTAGAAAAAGATCCTCTTTCCGATCCCACGAAGTGTACCAGAGATATTTCACTTTTTCAAGAATTAGGAATTAATGTATGTTCACCAAGGTGTCTTTTAGTTTGTTCAATTTATCAATGTACTAATGAGAGTATCTCTCTAGACAATCAGAGTTTACTCGGTGAATCCAGATTTAAACCATGACAAATGCATGACTCTTTTAGCGGTTTCTGGAATATATTTAGTTTTGGACGTCAATTCTCCATTGGAGCACCAGCATTTGAATAGATATGAACCCTGGACAACATATAATGATTTTTATATGGAACATGTTTTCAAGGTTATGCAAGCTTTTTCATCATATAACAACACATTAGCATTTTTCGCAGGTAATGAGATTGTTAATGACCGAATTTCAGCTAGAGTAAGATATGATTAAACTTACAAATTTTTACAATAATTTCAGATTTCATTTTTGCTTTCTCTTTGCTTGTTTTTAATTTCTTGAACTTTGAATGACCCATACTAATACTAATTTTTATCTAGTCTTCGCCAGTATTTATTAAAGCGGTGGTTCGTGATATGAAATTATTCGCAAGCAAAAATGGATTAAGAAGAATTCCAATAGGTTATTCAGCGGCTGATGATTTGGCGTATCGTATTTCCTTACCTCAATACTTACAATGTGATGATGGTAGTGGTGTAGATACCTCCATTGATTTCTATGGTGTTAATTCGTACCAATGGTGTGGGGAGCAAACTATGGAGTCTAGTGGATATGATATCCTTGTCAAAGATTATGAAGACTTTACAAAACCAATTTTTTTTTCTGAATATGGATGCAATCAAATCATGCCACGCAAGTTCCAAGAAGTTAATTACATATATACCACGGAAATGACAAATGTATTTTCTGGAGGATTGGTTTATGAGTTTCATCAAGAGTTCAATAATTATGGTTTGGTTTCTTATGATGCAAATGAAAATGTTCATTTATTAGAAGATTTCAAAAATTTGAAATCACAATTCGAATCTTTACAGATAGCTTATGACAAGGATATCATTGAAAAAGAAAAAAATAAAAAGACCCCAGTGTTTGGCAAAAGCTCTTCTGCAGGCTCGAGTGGTTGTCAAGTTCAGTATAATAATATTGTGACAAGACCTGATTTGCCTGATGTGGATGATATCAATACTTTGATACAAAAAGGAGTTTCGGTAAACAAGGGGAAATATGTTGTATTGACTAAAGAGGATCTTAAACTGAAGTATCAAGTTCTTGATAATGGAGGTATGGAATATGTAAAAAATCAGGGAATAGTCAAAATTCTAAATTATCCTGGGAGAGTAAGCAAAAATAGCAAGCTTTCTGTGGCTGCTTCAGGGCAAAAAGCTCAAAGCAAAAACAAACCATTCTTAAAAATGTTTCAAAATGAAGGTAGGTATACCTAGAAAATTATTATTATCATGAATGTCATAATTGCATTAATAAGCACTAACTCATTTAGCTACAAAAGTTTTAGAAGCAAATGGTTGGATTGCTTATTATATTATTTTCGCTATAGGATACTTTTCATGAGAAATAGCATGAAAACTAGTGATGTATAAATTCAAAGATAATCATTTAAGCTTTTTGTAAATAACGTTAGCACTGTAAAACTATATTAACAGCAAGCTTACAAATTGAAGAGCTAAATAAATGTGAGTAATATATTGACACGGAATAATTGAAATAGAAGCTCTTTGAATGCTGGAGATACTGAAGCAGATCATAAAGTAATAGTATATTATAAAGAAAATTAAGGAGCTATAATGCAAAAAAAATAAAAAATAAAAAAAAATAAAAAAAAATAACATTTAGAACAGAAGCATAAAAAAAAACATTAGCACAGCCAATTACCCGAAAACTCTTTGCAGTGATACATGTAAATGAATCATTGAAGATGGTAATGTTGGCTTTAGAAAATCAGAGAGCAAATAAAAAAAGTTGAAAATTGAAAATAAGATCATAATAAGGAAAAACAGGTTCAAAATGGAGATGTAGACGGAATAATAGTATAAAAGCTTTACACTATCTTGTCTTGTTTTTTTTTTTTTTTGTTTTTTTTAATGATGGAATGAGTGGTTGACCTCTCTTTTTATCTTTATTTTTTTTTGTCAAGGCACAATGACGCGGCCATTTTTTTGTATAAAAAATTAGATCTTCGACATTTCTGAAGCCATTGGAAACATAGGAACACCATCATCTTCTCTGTCAAGAATCATAGTACTAACAGTTAATAAAATCAATCCTGAAAAACCAATACCGGTTAATACAACACCAAGCCAAATAAGACCTCTAGCACTTTCACCAGAAACTGTTTGGAGTGAGAAGAAATCATCAACCATGACTCTCATCAACTTTGTCCCTGTTTGAGTATTTGTTTCTTGCCACACAGCAGCAACAAGTGATAATGAAAAGGCTGCAAAAGCCCCAAAAGCCGATATACAATAGGCATGAAAGCTCTCAGAAGGATTTAACAAAGCAAATGCCAAAATTGTGAAGAAAGAAAGAAGAATTGCAACCACCAATAACCATGGAGATAAACATTCGTGTCTAAACATATAGGCAGTGTCTTCGAAAAAGGTTTTTAAATCAGCATCAGTTGCTCTAGAAGAGTTGAAATTGGAATCATCCAAGAGAAGTTGTGTTTCATTGTTTCCACATTTCCAAGATCCAGTGTTTTCTTGGGTTTGTGTTTGAATACATGTTGAAAAATACCCAATTCTAACATTAAGTTGATCAATTGAATCAGAAGTAAAATATTCGGTATTATCTGTTGACAAAAATGTGAGTTTGGCGACGTGTGTGTATCTTGTTTCAGGACTAATACAAGATCCAACTACTATACATCCAATCAAAACATATAAGAACATCATTAATACTAACAAATGTCTTGCTCTGAATTCTCCTGGTCTCATATTCCCCCAGCTATAATTACGTTCGGCAAAAGGTGATCCAGGGCCAATCATTATAAAAAAAGTTATAATTGATGATATTAGAGTTTATTGACTTATTATTGATTTGATGAACGAGAGTAAAATAATAGTAATAGTAATGAGAACAACCAAAAGTGTGATTAATTTTGAGAAAAGTTATTTCTGACCTTCAAAAGAAAAAAAGAGAGGGATTCTATCACATTTTTTTTCTTAAAAGGTGGGAATCATGGAGATATATATAAATTGGCTGGTTAAAAAGTAGGTCAAATGTTTCTTTTTTTTTTTTTTAGTTTTAGTGTATATTGCAATTATTGTGGTTTCGATTTTGACGGTGTTTTTATTCTTCTTAATTAGGAAATAACACCCTCTTTAAGACGGGAGGGGGGTTTCTAAGTTCTTGCACGAGATGCGGGTGTAGAACCATATAATAAAGCTTTACCTAATATTTGAATTGATTGTCTCAAAACCATTTTAGACTGGGGTCATCAATTCCTTGATAATTAGGAATATTAGCCCAGCCCATATGTTGCACCTACTTTTTGTTTTTGTTGTTGTTTTATTGCGGGTTATTTTGACTTCTATTGTCCTGAAATCAAAAAATTATTGGTGTCCACCAAGACGGATTTTATTTAGACGGGCATTCTTTTTTAGGCAAAACTCCATCTCTTTGTAACGCAACCCCAAAGATGATACATTCTTGAAAATGCAAATTATAACACTTGAAGCTTCATTAATAGTTTGAAACTTTTTTCATATAATATAAAAGGTCAAACAATCTCAAAATATTAAAACAAAGAAAAAAATTTATTGATGGAGAAAAAAAAAAAAAAAAAAAAAAAAAAAAAAGTAGGAAAAGAAACGATCTGTGGAGACGTCATCTAATAGGATAAATGCCTAACAATACCTAAATTATTAGTCTCTACAATTGTGTGAATTATATCTACTTCATAAAATAAAAGGAAACAAAAACAGGATTCTATATAGATTGAGTTTTAAGAAAATGTTTTAAAGTAGTCTATGTAATGGAAAATCATGATTTATGCAATCAGCAAAACAAGACCTAAGCTCAGCTCATTCACTTACACTTCTGACTGGAAAGCAATAAGATATACAGAAACATTTGAAATATTCCTTACATGATCAAAATCATTTATCATATGCTACTAAACTAATAATATTAACTAAACTTATATGCCTTGTTTCCATTATTCATAACCAAAAATGTACATGACTAAAACATAGCCTAGTGGTTAGAAGATATACAAAAAGACGATAGAAATCAAAAACTGGGTAAAAAGGGATTTATATATATTAAAAAAGAAAAAAACTTAGAAGATAAACTATTTTATCAACAGCTTGTTTTGATTTACTTCTGGTTTGCTGTTTTGCACCTGTTGTTTTTTATTTCGTTTTATTTTGTTTGTAAGGTAGAAATATATACTGTATTCAGCAAGTGAGTATACTTACATCAACATCATTTTACCTGGATCTTCAATCAATTCTTTGACTGTCTTCAAGAAAGTGACTGCTTCTCTACCATCCAAAATTCTATGGTCATAAGTCAAAGCCAAGTACATCATTGGTCTAATAACAACTTGACCATTCACAGCAACTGGTCTTTCTTTAACACCATGTAAACCTAAGACACAACATTGTGGCATGTTGATAATTGGAGTACCATAAAGAGAACCAAAAACACCACCATTTGAGATAGTGAAGGTACCACCGCTCATGTCTTCCAAAGTCAATTTATTGTCTCTAGCTTTTTTACCCAAGTTCAGAATTTCTTTTTCGATTTCTAATACACTAAGACTTTCAGCGTTTCTAACAACTGGAGTAACCAAACCTTTTGGAGTGGCAACAGCAACAGAAATATCAACAAAATCTTTGAAGACCATATCTTGGCCGTCAATTTGAGCATTAGCAGCAGGGATATCTTTCATTGCCAAAGTGGCGGCTTTAGAGAAAAGACCCATGAAACCAAATTTTATATCTTTCTTTTTGATAATTTCATCTTTGTATTTTTTACGCAATTCCATGACAGCGCTCATATCAACTTCATTGAAAGTGGTCAAAGAAGCAGAAGTGTTTTGAGCTTCCTTCAATCTTTCGGCGATTCTCAATCTCATTCTGTTCATCTTAACGCGATGTTCATCTCTACTGAATCCAGTAAATGAAGCGGCAGTGTCGGTTGGCTCTGGAGCAGCTTTGGTTTCAGCTGGTTTTGGAGCAGCTTTTGGAGCAGCTTTTGTTTCAGCTGGTTTTTCTTCTTTTTTTGGTTCTTCTTTTGGAGCTTCGGCAGCTGGGGTTGGGGCAGCTTTTGATTCTTCTTTTGGAGCTTCAGCAGCTGGACTACCTTCACCTGGGACAATACTTAATAAGTTGTCACCAACGTTAACAGTATCATCTGGTTGAAAGAACAATTCCTTGATAGTACCACTAACAGGGGAGTTGACTTCGACATCAATTTTATCAGTTTCAATGGTGGCAATTGTTTCATCTTGTTGAACAAATTCACCAACTTGTTTTGTGAATTCTTTTAAAGTACCTTCGGTGATGGATTCGGCCATATCTGGAACTTTAACGATTTGGGCATTCCAGAAAGCTGGGGCAGAATGGAATTTTCTTGAGCTAACCCAACTAAAATTGCTGCTGGTGGTATTGACATATCTTTGATTTTTTTGGGAATTGAGGGATGAATAACATCTAAGAGAAGCAGTTGACTTGCAAGCAACTCTGGAAGATGAGGCCAAGATGGCTCTGGAAGCGGATTTTTTTAAAACGGTTCTTGCAATCATTTCGATAGAATACAATGTTAGCAAAGAGGTACTAGAATATTAAAAGCTTTCAAATTCAAAAATTGAGTAAATCAAAATAAAATCAAAAGAGAAATATATAAACGATTGAACTTCCAGTAAAACAGTTGAAGATCAGTCACAATATGGTACTCAATCAAAACACGAAAAAATAGAAATAACAGTAATGTAAAAAATGAAGCGAAGCTTATTTTGGATTCTCTAATTGAGAAATAAATTATATCAATGCTTACTGATTAAACTTTGACAGATGCCCTCAAATATCACATTGAGTTAGATTCTGACTATTTTCCCATTTTTTTTTTTTTTTTTTTTTTTTCTGGTATTTCTATAGGCCATAATAATCCTCCGATTTCTGGGGTTCCAAGCTCGGACACTCTGAATTGGAGCCGGGCAACCGCGCCGGACCCGACTGCGGGAAGATGCAAAACCCCAACAGTTATATTAGTATTGATGTATTGTTTTTTCAATCTCAGATACAAATGCACATCTTAGTTTGTAAGGTTAACTAGTTGCAAATTAGCATCTGTATACCATAATAATCGATATAACTTCACTTGAGTTCTGAGTGATAAAGGCTTGGTTTTTTTGGTTTTTTCAACAAACGTAACAAATATACATTTATAGATATAACTGACTACACATTATAAAATGGGAGAAGGGCTAGCAAGGATATCATATCAATTTATAGAAAATATTGACCAGTGGATTTTGATTTGTCTTTAAAAATATCAAAGATAGACAAGATCTCTTAAATGTTATTTGATAAAAGTAGAAATGAAAAATATAAGATTTGAAAAATTGTATAGGTTGAAAAGATAAAAAAGAAACAGGTGAAGAAGCAGTCTGTTTCGAAAGTGAAATATCCAAATTAATATGTGACGACCGGAAAAGTTTATATTGTGTTAAAATTCGACATTTTACACCAAAAATTGGGAGATCAATTCACTATTAAATCTATAGATCACTGTGACAAAAAATCGTAAATCAAGGAAACAAATTATGTATTAAATAACTGTTTAGCTCCTAATAAAGCTGTCAGTTCTTGCTTGTACAAACAAAAATTAATAGTATTCATGATATAATAAATAAAACAAAATCAGAATCCCTTATGCATATTAGCGCGATACGTATACTTTAGCTATAGCTATAGAAAAAAAAAGGAATGAGAATTAAAATAAAAGAAATAAAATTAATGGGAAAGTCAAATGGTTAAGACCAGTTATACACAAAACAAAACAAAACAAGATAAAAAAGTTACATAAAACAATAAACAACTGTAATAAAAATATTTATTAATCACAAAGAGTAAATAAAATCATAAAAAAAGAAAAAAAAAAAAAATAGTTGAAGAGGGCGGGCGTTCCACTCATCCTAAACCCCTGCTTTCAGTTTTTGTCTTTCAAACAATCGTATATTAAAGAAACATATTATACGCTAAATAAAAGGAGAAACCTGGTAAAGGACGTCAGTTATTGCTCGAAAGAAAACAAAAACTAATGGTATTATCATTGTAATAAATATAATAATAAAAATAAAACCCCTAATGTATAATACACCAAAAAATACCTTTAATAAGTTATTCATTGCGTAGAGAATAAGGTTCCAACTGGTTCCTCCTTCAGTCCCCTTTCATAAGGATGTAAATAAATTGGCCCCAATTGATAAAATTGTGTAGAATAAAAGAGGATTGCAGAGTGAAGCATTTTAAATCGATTGATGTAAACCACAAACACTCTTAATTTGGTTAATTAAAGAGTATGTGTGGAGAATGCGGTGAGTTATATTTGATTTACTGCCATCATATTTGTATTCACAATATGAATAATATTTAAAGAAAGTCCAAATTTGTGAGCCAAGAATGGTGAATTTTGAAATTTTTTTTTTTTTTTCGACACGTAAAACTAGATTTATATTAAAATCTATACATATGTTATATAATTTGAAAATAGAAATGATTCGTAGGCTCCACTATCGAAATATTTCTACATTAGAAAAACCATGTTCCATCCTTGTTAGCTCAGTTGGTAGAGCGTTCGGCTTTTACGAAGTGAGGAACCGAAATGTCCAGGGTTCGAGCCCCTGATGAGGAGCGTTCTTTTTTCAAACCTTTTGAAAGGATGAGTTTTATATCAATTCTGTATCAAACAAATTTGCTTTTTAATTATTAAATCGTAAATTCATTAAAAGAGCAAAGTTTAAAATGCAAAAAAAAAAAAAAAAAAATAAAAAAATAAAATAAAATAATATATCCACAATATGCTATATAGGAACATTTTTCAGAATTGTTTATTTCTCAAAGATTTTTGGAATTGTGTTTCTAAAATTTTTCCGAAAATTTTCAAGATGACAAAAGGTCTGGTAATATTAACCAAATCTCGGGACATGAAACTTTTAAAATCAATCGCCACTTCTAATCTATTACCTTGATCGTTTTCGAGGTCATCGTTGTTATGTAATGCTATAATTTGGGTAAACCCTGACATTAACTTGTCATATTGTACTGACATTTGATTAATTGAATCGAGTAAATTATTGAGCATCAATTTGGAATCACGAGACTTTTTTCGTTTCTTCGACTCTTTTCCATCTCTATCACTTACTTTAGATGATTCATTCTTCATTATTATTTCATCAATAATTTTTTCAAACTCTGATCCCGTGGTTGAGAAATCATTCCAATTATTGTTTAATACCATCTTATAAATCTCATCAGGATCAATTTGGAAAAAATCATTAATCATTTTCTCTAAAATTTTTAAACCGTCGGCCGCCAATATAAATCTTTCAAGAGATCGAACCCCTTTTAGAATCCTCAGTTCCAAATTCATTTGGAATGCCTTTTGGGAATCCTCCATCATGGAATATATTGTCTCAGCTTTTGTATTTGTCGATAATAAATTATCCGAATCAATCAATGTTTCAATTATAAATAATAATATAGATTCGGATATTCCAACAAAGGCTTGAAAATTTTCCAAAACTTTGAATTGCAACGAATTGGAACTGTGACTGTTTTGTAACTCGATCTTGAGTCTCAAGTTTATTAAAGCAATCAACCTCAAATTTAAAGAGTCTAAATGATACCAATTAAAATTTCCACCAGTTTCTACATCAGTCTCACTAGAATTTTCATCCATATTGGAAGAAGCTTCTTGAAACTTCCTTTTTGATATTTTCCCATCAAAGTCTAACAATTTTTCAAACTGTATAATCAATACCTTCATCAAATCTTTGAGCCAATTATCCATTTGCTTTGTTACTTTAGTCCTTTGCTTGAAATTAGAAATTGTTAAAATTTGTTTGAGATTCCCAATAATATCATCTATTTCATCACTATCAACTGAAATTATTGATTCACCTGTTTGATCTGTGGTAAAGTTTCTTAAGTTTGATGAGATATGTAATGGCTTTGATAAATACACACCAAGTAAAAAATCTAAATTTTCGATACGTAGCCAAGTTTTAGCTTTCAAGATTGCTAACTTTTTTAATTTAGACGTTTCAGAAATTGAGAGCTGTTGATCAGTTTCGAAGTAAGTATGATAACCTTGAAATTTAGCAAGTGTAATAACTTGTGCCAAATCAAAATATAAATTTTGATATTCAAATGCCAAACTGCTACCAGAAATCATATTCTTAGAAACATTCAGCTCCTTTTGGCCAATTTTTCTGTTCGCATCTTTAAACCGATGAATTAAATTTATATTTTGAAACTGGAATTCCAAAAATAATGTTATTGATTGCAAGCACCGCAAAATAATTCTGTCTTTTCGAAATACTTTCAATTGATTAAGCTTCATCAAAAATGATTGTTCTTGCAATAACAATATTAAAAGTTTTTTTCTTAAACTTAGAAAAATGGTATATAAATGATGTTGCAAGTTATATTGTTCTGACGACGGGGATACCATATATTCTTGAAAGCTAATATTACCATTACATATAATAATCAAAACAATAGGATAGATTAATAACCCACGAAAGTCAAGACTAGAATTCAAGAATGTAACGTCATCATTCTCTGGAATTTCGTACGTCAGATCATTATCAACAAATTCTTGCAATTCTTTGAAATCTAAATACTTGATCAATGATTCAGCTTGATCAAGACAATTATGGTAAAATTTCTTAGATAATTTTCGATTGTTAAAAATGTTTGGCAATCTGTTAAAATTAACCATATAAGATGGTGGGCAGAATGAGAACTTTCTTAAAATTATTAGCAATTGATCATGTGTGAGCTTGTGAATTGGGATAGGGGCTTTATTTATTAAAGCCACAATATTGTCCACTACTCTCGCTTGCTTTTGGGAATCATGCATGGGTAAATTATTATTTGTTGCTTCTGTACTAGAACCTGGTTCAGTTTCAAGTGCAGATAATAAAAGTTCATTATTTGTTGTAAAAAATAGATTATACTCCTTCAAAACATAACGCCATTCTTCTTTGGTCAATAAAGAGTCATATTTATTGAGCATTGATTCAATAAGCCTTGCAGATTGCAGTTTTGCATCGATGCTTGATGAGTCCATGAGAGCAACAGCATCATTATCCATCTCATTATCAGTGACTTTTTTTTTCATCTTTTTTTTTTCTTGATGAGCTTCAAGATCGGTGTTGGTGATATCTGACATCATATTGCCACTTTTCGATCTAATTCTGTTCACTGAACGAGTTTGTATTCTTTTTTGAATACAAGTTTTCAAATTTGTTCGAAACAAAATCCATTCATACACCGCTTCCTCAAATCCGCTCTCGAATTCCAAATCGAATAGTCCAGGTTCATCGTTTTCTATAAATTTTGCACAAAATGTACCATATGATTCTTTTTGTAGTTGAAAATTCAATGTCTTTTGCAAATACGTTCTATAATTCAAAATATCATTCATAAATCGAAACAAAACGGTATCACTAATATCAGGAATAAGAATATTAAGTTTGAGAGTTTTCACTTCAGTATCAGTAATTGAAGTAACTTTTTCATAGGCACACTTTAAATTCAAATCAGAGCATTCTTTACAACTTGGGAAATCTTTGGAACATTTGAACTTTTTTAATCTGCAATTTTCACATCTGGAAAAACTCACAAAAGCACCTAAATTTATAAAGTCTAAGTCCTTTAACATATTAATATAGTGAAAAAAATTAACCCCCGAATTCAAGATTTTTTCTTCAAGCCTATTATAACGCAATAATCGAATGATACCATCCAATAATTTTAAAATTTCAGTTGACAACTTGTAACGTCTTTTGTTTTTCCATCCTTTAAAATCAAACTTCCGAACAGAAAGTGCCTCTGGTTCTGGGTTCTGACATTCTATTCCCAACCTTAAGCAATGAGAACAAACAGGTATCATCTTATCACATTTACGCCCAGATTGATCACATGAAGTACAGTGATTAGAATAGACCGAGAAATCATGGGACAATGCTGTGAAATCAGGTAATGATGGCTGTGATTTCTTCAACTGTATCAACAATTGTAAACAGTCGCGAGAAATTGCGGTTTTCGGTTCTTGTGCATGAGATTTCTTGTCAGCAGCAGTATCAACAATATCATGAGAAGATTTTGGGTTGTTTTTCAATTTTATTTCACTTTTAAAATTATAATCAGTGCCAGCGGTAAAACGCTCCCTACTTTGAGCATCTGCAGAAGAAGAAGAAGTATGTTCACAGGTTACATTCGGTGTACTGATTTTGGTATTAGAATTTCCAAGCTTCTTTGTTTCTTGATCAGCAGATTCTTTTTGGTTATCATTATTGCTGTTATTATTAGGTTCCATTTGTGAGCTGGATGACGATGATATTGTCATAATAGATGGAGTTTTCATTTGTTGCCCATCATCCCCATCACTATCACGGATTGAAATACTAGCTTGAGAATTGGTGGGTAAAAGAATAGTATTATGCTCAGCATTATCCTCAGATAGTGGCATTGAATCTAAATTTATTGATTCCTCAGTTGTCAATTTTTTTTCAAGTTTCAGCTCAATGTTTTGAGAGTCTTGAATATTTCCCTTATTTTCAACTATTTTCACCTCGGTGTCAATATCATTATCTGTGTTATTATCATTCTCGTTATCATTAGTGTCATGTTTTTCGATTGTCATATTATTGGTATCACTTTTTAATAAATCTTCGTTAATAGACAAATCTGTCAATGACCTTCTATGATTTCGATCTTTCAAAGTATCATCAGATTCTAAACTAACGACGCTATTCAGACCAAATATTGTTACACCAGGTTTCCTCATGGCTAACTTTGAGTTTTTCTTTTTATCTTTATCTTTTTTTTTATGAGCCAGCATTCTAGATTCCAGTAAATTGACATTTGGACTACTATTAGATTCTGAAATGCTATTTGTATGGCTTTTTTTCCGTATGATTTTCATTCGAGGACGGGAGGGGGAATTGACGTTGAAATCTTCATCAAAATCTAGCACCGAGTCGTCGTAACTTTGATTTAGTCGTGATTTATGGATATTTGGAGAATTATTGGGATGTTGAGAGTCCCCAATTCTTGCAGACATTTTCTTTCTGTTAAATCTATTATGACTCTCCCAACCGAAATGTTGAGCATAAAAATATGAATATGTTGTGTTGTAGTCGAAAAAATATTTGAATCTATTAACAATGCATGATTTAGCAAAACCGAGCACAAAAGCAAAATAAAAATAAAAAAAAAAGTTAAAATTTTAATAAAGAGATAGTAGTTAATCTTTTGATATAATGGTCTTGATTTATTTATTAGTCCCCTATTGATCCGTATCTGCTAAAAGTAAGATTTGATTCTCTTTGAAAAAGATCTTTTGGTATAGAGATCGATACCTTCTTTTTTTTTTTTCCCCTTTCCGTTTTTGTTTTTCTCAAATCAGATCCGTTGATTTGGAATTATTTTTTCCTCGTAGGTTTTTTTCTTTCTTTTTTTTTTTTTTTTTTTTTTTACCTCAATCAAAATGTTGGGTGCTCATAACATCTTGAAATATTACCCTCTTCATCCTGTCAAAATATAAAATAATTGTTTTTGTTTTTGTTTTTGTTTTTTGACACAAAACGCGAAAGACATTTTTTTTTTAAAAAAAACACACGAAATATATGAGACGCGTCCACGCGTGCTGTAAAAAATCATTATCAAAAATTTCAAAATTTCCTAAAGAAGACAATTGACAAAAAAAAAAAAAAAAAAAAAAAAAAAATGACAGCGTTTAACATTTGGAACAAAAGAAGTGATCCAGACCTGCTGTATAGAGAGAAGTCCTTAATTTAGCGAATAAAAGCAGGATTTTAAAAATAAGTACGGCTTCTTGTATTGTAATTTAAGTTACAAAACTACTAGGAAAGTAATGCAAAAGATAAAATAAAGCAGAGTAAACATTAATTAGATAACAACAGTAATGAAATAGTAATTGATTTGTTATAAAGAAATAAAAAACATGAAAAAGTAAACAAAATTGAATAAAAATTTGATGACAATGTAGTTGATTGCAGCTAAGCTTCTAAACGCTGTTAATGCTAAATGCTGATAGAATTTATAAGATGACCCCAAATGACTATTTTATTGCTATGATTTTCTCTTTGGATTTTTTTAGATGTGTGTTTTTGTTTGGACTTCCTTTTGAAGATCATGAAAAAATAATAATAAAAAAAAAAAAAAAAAAAAATGTTAAATACGGTTCAAACACGTTGGAATTTTTAAAAAGGCATCAAAGAGAAGCGATTCTTAGGAAAAATCAGTATCAAAGCAACAAAATCTGAAAAAAAAAATATGAAAAAAAAAAAAAAAAAAAAAAAAAAAAAAAAAAAAAGTTAATAAAATGAACCCCATATTAAGACTAATAAAACGCAAATAAACAGAAAAAAAAATTGTAGTAAACATATTTGTTAAATATTAGGGGCAAAGTAAATGGCAAGAACAATTGCAAATGACAGTTTTCTTTTTATTGTAGAACTTCTTCTACTCAATACTTTCCGATCGCTCTCATCAAAGCGACACGAGCATCACATATCTCAAAATCTTCCACTGAGGTATTTGGTTCATCAAAACTTTGGTCTTTATTTTGATAAACAACATTATTATAATTATTAAAATTGCTATATCCACCATTAAAGTTGTTGATAATAGCACCAATTCCTAAACCAGTGATAACATCATTGGTCATTTTTGTATTATTTATAGACATTAATGAAGCGCTATGACTATGACCCATCAAAGAATTAGAACTGATAATACTCTGTAAAAGGGCCTCATCATTGACGCTTTCATTTGTAATCGTCTCTCGAGATTCACTATGTGAATGACTGAACATATTATCATGTAAAAAGTCGAGCCCTAAAGATGGTTTGATCTGATTGCTGTGTGGTTGCTGATCCTTGAAAATGAGATCTTCCGAAAAAGAAATGAAAGGGGAAGAGTTCAACGTTGTATGTTTCTTTTCGCTTTTAGCATATTTCTTACTATTAGTATAACTATTGTTATTAGTATAAATATTGTTATTAGTATAATTATTATTGTTAGTATAATTATTATTGTTAGTATAATTATTATTTCGGTTACCGTTTATAGAGGCACCTTTTGTAGTATCTTTTTGTACAGTTGAATTATTGAAACTAGAGTTTCTGGAACTTCTGCTTGATGATGGCTTGGATGACTTTCTTATTGCTGGAACTTCAGGATCTTCCATAACTTCCAAGAGAGCTCTACCTGTTGCATCCACCGATAGACTTAAGCTTGAAACTTTTCTTCTATGAGTTTTAATTGATGAACGTGAATTAGAACTCGAAGCCATGTTACCTGACGAACGACGACTGGAAGGCTTTTTGACCAACTTTTTGCTCAAAAAAATATCATCAACTTTATCATCTTCTTCATCACTTGAGCTGAATTCTAAATTTGAAATAGTAACTGGCGGTAATAAAGGTTTACCATGCCCATTCTTTTTAAATTTCTTAGACATTCTTTCAAAATCACTATCTTCATCATCAACATTCACATTTTTTTTATTTTTCTTAGGGGGATTGATGGACATAGTTTTTACAATTTCTCTTTTCTCACTCTTTAAATCCATTGGACGGACCGATAATTTCACCAATTGGTCATCAACATTGGCGTTCAAGTCTTGCAGATTATTAACATTATCTTTCACGAGTTCATTTTTCTTAGAAGGGGTGTTAGAATTTGGTGTATGTAGATAGTAACCATGAAAAACAGGAGAAGATTGCATGATAGACGAGAAATTAAAAGCATTTCCCTTTTCATTGTCATTGTATGTCCCTGTAACATTGCCTATTGGAGATGAGAAAAAATCGTCATGAAATTTGAATTTTTTATTGTTAGATTTTAATATTGGAGAGGAAAGAATAGTATTTGGATCAATCAGAAGAGCGTTGTTTCCTTGATTTATATTTTTTTGATTGTGTGTATTTTCGTTTGTTGGTTTTGCGGTTTGCAACTGGCGATTTATCTTGACTGAATTTTTGATCCCAGAATTAGCCACAGCAACACTGGCCTCATATTGACGTCTTGGCTTTTGTTTAGTTGGTGGGGTTTTCAAAAAAGAAGAGAATGAAAAGTCATTGAAATCAGTTACATCTTTAACAGCCATTAATTTTTTGGTGATTGGGGTTAATTTCGTTTGAGATCCGGAAACATTATTGGTGGTGTTGGCCTTGCTAAATGACAAAATAGAGCCACCTTTTGGAGTGTGATTTGAAGCATTTGTAATTTTTTTTGTAGTAGATGTAAAAGGAGATTGATGAAAATTCAAAACTCTGTTTGGTTTGTTGCCGTCTGAATTTGGAGAAACCTTCATTGTTGGTAGCTTATGGTTTGGTGTTCCAGCATTTAGTACTGCTATTGAAGATCTCTTGAGAGAACGGGAGCGGTGAGATTTTAAAGGGGACTCTTGAGCTGTTAGAATTTGCATTTTTTTCAGTATGATTTCAGAAAAAGTGATTGAGGATTAAATGAGAGACATATATAATGAATAAAGGTAGGGGGAAGCGGTAATAATAATAAATAAATAAATATTAAAGAAGAATGGTGAATAAACAGTTAATATTGTATGATAATTGTTGAGTGGGTAGAGTGAGCAAAAGACAAGAGGCAGAAAAGAGAGAGGCTAAAAAAAAAAAAAAAAAAAAAAAAAAAAAAAAAAAAAAAAAAAAAATAAAGTGAAGTTTTCTACTTGAAATTTCTAATAAAAATTCTAATAAAAATTCTAA
>JASTUB010000013.1:0-77641 GCA_031124825.1 Saccharomycopsis vini
ATTATTATTATTATTATTATTATTATTATTATTATTATTATTATTATTATTATTATTATTATTATTATTATTGTCATCATCATCATCATCATCAACATCAGCATCAATATTGTTGTTTTTATTATTTTCGTTGCTATTGTCGTTACTGTTGTTACTCTCACTATTACTTTTATTATCATTACTATTATTGTTACTATGTGTCTTGATTTCCTTCGCTGATGAAGATGAGCTATCTTTCAATTTTGCACCTTCCTGAGAATAAACAGTTATTGCTCCATGAGGAGTCACCAATATCTCATGCAAATCAGGTCTACAATTTTCACAGTAGTATTTCTCTGGCACATTTTTCTCTTCATATATAGAAACACAGTAGCCATGTTGCCAAACATTGCAAATATCACATTGAATATATAATCCCATAACTTGCTCATCGTTATAATATGGGTCTTTTGGATCTAGTTGCAATTCTTGTTTGCGACAAACACATCTTGTTACTTCACTTCCACTTCCTCCAGTACTGCCATTCCCAACATCATCATTCCCATAATCATCATTATCATCCTCTTCTTCTCTGGTCTCATCACGATTGCCATCATTATAATTGTCCTCCAATTCTTCGTCTTCAACGTCATCCATATCCTCATGACGTAAAACTCTGCGAGAACGACGACTTGAAGAAGTGCTTGAATAGTCTAAATCTTCCGATTTATCAGCATAGCCGTAGCCACTATTCCTTGATTTCCTAGTAGATCTTCTGTTACTAACCATATTGTATAATAATACCTTTTTGTGGTCAAAAGCTCCCTTATTCATTCAATTGATAACGATTTGATCAAGAAAGGTTCTACTTTTTCTTTTTTTCTCTGTTTTGAATTGAGTGATGGGGGCAATGCAGGCTAAAGCATCTATATGCCTCCAGCACAAGACATTGTTTTTTTGGAAAAGAAAAAGAAGGCCTATTCAGAAAAATAATAAGATTTGTAAACACAAATATATTATGTATAATTCAATAATCAAATATAATAATAAAGCTAATTGTTTATTTGAATTAGACTTCACTAGGCTTCGCTAGGCTTGGTAAATATTTACAGTTACTTGAGTACAAACAAAAAACAAACAAACACAAAAAAAAAAGAAAAATATAATACAAAAACTCAGAAAATCGAAATGATTGGAACTAGAAAACCAAACTGATAGCAGAAAAAAAAAAGACAAGGCGATGCATAGAAAATACCACGAATCAATATTGAGAAGGAGCTAACTACTTTATGTACTTAATCAACTTGATAGATTGCTTCTAGATTGAATGATTCAACAAGATTTTTTTGGTCAGTACATCTTCTGGTGAACTTTTTGTAAAATCCAATACTCAAATCAATATTTTTCAAGTCAGTTATCAATTTTTGTTTTTTGTTTATATTTTTCGTAATAATGGAATCGAATTTTTTAGAAATTTCCTTTGATGGATAATTTAATACTAATCGACATTCCTTAGATATTCTCATAGCATTCGTATTTATGTAGTCATCTTCATTAATTTGCAATTGTAATTTCTTAGCATATTTTCTTTTGAATGCATTTGGCATGTCTGCAATCAAATAGTAAATACCAATTCCTATTGAACCGAATATGGAAGCCCTTAAGAACCACTTTGAAGTCAAGATTCTTGTAATGACTGGATAGTTAGTTAACCCCATTACAACATTTTTGGTTACCAAAAATTTAGTAGATGAGCCAAGAAATACCAAAGATAAAGAATTCTTCCAATTAAATTGTAACGAATCTTTTGACAATGCTGGAAGATGGAAGGATGGGAAAAGTTTTATACCAAATGCATGCAAGACGCCGTCAAACGAAGGATCAAAGAAATCAAGCAAGGATACATCTCTGTCAATATTCTTACTTATATGGTGTCTTTTACGTTGAAACATAAAGTCTTCTCTAAAGACTTTATCCTTGAGAAAACTTTCGTCATTTAATGCGGCTTGACCAATAGATTTAATCTTGGTGACGCCTTCCATTGTTTTCTTTTTTGCATAACTTTCAGAAATTTCAACGCTTTTTAAAATTTCATTTATCATCACATTTTGAATCTGGCTAGCATAATCGTAAATGTTTCCATTTCTGAATTCGACTTTATTATCAAGTAACTGCTGGTCTAAAGAATCAATCGTAGAAAATATTTTGCTTTTGCAAAACTTATAAACATTTTCAGTGATAGACTCCACAAACTGATTCACTTCTTTATTGATTTTTTCATTCGTAGCCAACTGTCTATCACATATAGGGATTATTTCATTCAATTCAATAGAAATGGAAGATTTTTCATTAACCTGTATTTTTTGATTATATTCTGACAAATTTCCTAAATCACCGAGTATCTTGAGCAAGAAATTTTTGGCAGGGGCCAATTTGGATAGAGCCCTTTTTTCCAATACAAATCTCCGAAGAGAAGATTCCAAATGGTCAAAGTCTGTGTCATTATTGTTGTTATTTCTAGGATCATCGTCACCTCCTGGACCATCATTACTATTAATATTATTGTTTTCAAGAATGTTGGACGATGAAACAAAATGAACAAAATCTCTAGCATCCTTGTGTGTCTCCGGGGATAGTGATTGCACTTGATTTAAAATTCTTTTAATACAACGTTCTCTATTTTGAATGCTATCGAACTTATTGACGACAATAAAAATAAATTGTTTTTCTTTGGCTGCAGCAGCAATGAATTCTCTAGCTGATAGTGTGAAATGATTTTCGGCACTAACTACAAAGACAACCAAATCAATTTCTTCCTGCCTAGAAAAAACTTCTGTAGTTTGATATGAATCCATGTTCAAACCCGGAGCATCGATTAATTGAATATCAATCACACCATTTCTCAACAAACTTCTATCAATGGATCTTTGATCGTTTAAGTAAACCATTAAGATGCTATATTTGTCATAATCACCAACCAACTCTTCTAAATCCTTCAATTGGAAAACCTCATATGTTGATTCATCTCTTCTTTTGTATACTGATCCGATTGGAACTGCGTGCACTTCTTCAACTCCGTCATTTTCACGACAATCAATGACTTCACAAAAGACACTAGTACAAGGTTGTTGATCCTCAGGTAATATTTTTCTTCTTAATAAAGCATTGCAAAATGTGGACTTTCCTGAATTTAAATCCCCAGTAACAAACACCTTGGAGGATGTATCATCGATTCTTTTTCTAAGTGAAAGTAAATGCTTAATATTTGATTGAAGTTTATCATCTAATAATTTAGCAACTGCAGATTGATCTAGATTGCTGACTAAGTTTCCACGGGACCCTATCATTTGAAGGTCCAAATTCAATACTTTAAAGGATGTGACAAATGCTGACTCTTGAGTGGCTTGATTATCATCATCTTTAGAGTAACCGACTTTCTCATATTGTTCATCTTGGCTTCTATTCAAGTTTTCAACAGTTGTTCTTTTCTTGAGAGCTCTTAAAGATCTAATATCGTTTAAAGCATCATCGTTTTCTTGATTTAATGGATAAAATATCTTCCTTGAGTTATTTTCTGCTTGTAAATCTGACAATAATTGAATCGTAGTGCTAATGGCTCTGTCTAAAGCTAGCCTATTATTGTTATATTGTAATTGTGACATTTGTGCCTCCATAAGTTCATTTATATTATCATGCTGGTGCTTTTGAAATGAAGAGTCATTTTCAAAACCGCTGTGGCTGTAAATTACTTTTCTTGGAACTTCATTATCAATCAAAGTTGCCCCACTTTCTGAAAAACTATCCAAAACTATTTGTTTATTGGTGTCGAAATCACCGTCAATCATGGTGGAATCGTCTTCCAGTTGAGATACTGATGGATCTAGTTTCTCTTTTCCTTTCGATGATTTGCTAACCCTTTTTTGATCTGGATCCATTTTTACTGTGAAGAAAATTCAACAAAGTGTCCTTTTTTGTCTAAACTCATCGGCCTACGAAATGTATGTTCACTTTCGTCTATTTTTTTTTTTTTTTTTTTTTTGTCTTGTTTTCCTAGCGCTCATCCTTTCTTCATTTAGACTCACATTTTTTTCACGTGCCGAAATTTTGTTTGTAGTATTTTACGAGACTTAGGTGATTTTGCGATAACATTTAGTTATAGCTATAGCTATGCCGAAGACTTAGTTCACTACGTCTTGCAGACTTTTTGACGAAAATTAAATTCATTGAATAGCTAATGCCCTTCATATATAACCGCTTTTGTTACATTAATCTTTAAATATACAGATCTAGGGTTTCATTAGAACTGCTAAGAGCGCTCAGATTATTGAAACAATAATAAAAAAAAAACAAAAAAACAAAAAAAAAAAACGACCGATAAACCATCGATAACACATCAATTATCTGACTCGAAGATAAGATTGAGCGTGTGGAGGTTCAAAAAAACAGTTTCGTTTCTAGATGCCAGAGAAAAAGAAAAAGAAAGCACCTTTAGTGAAGTCACGTAGTAGTGACAGCATCCATTCCCATAGAGTGAGAAGCAAAGGTTCAAAAACTAGACTCAATGCCAGTACGTTAAAAATGACTGGCTTGACTAAGGTTAAATCTAATCCAGGATATTCTTTTCGAACGACAAGTAACCCAAAGAATTTTACACTGTTTTCTAGCAGACAAGGAAGACAAAATAAAGTAGAATTGGAATTGTTCTCGAATGATAGTGATTCTGATAATGACAACAGTCAAGGAAAACCTAAGGCGGTTGCCGATGATGATTATGATAACTATGAAGATTATGAAAGCGCAGACGAAAACAAAGATAATTCTGAGGATTTTAGAAAGATTTTTGATCCCTTGAAAGAATCAAAAAATAATAAGACACTCTTGTCAAGTGCTAAAGAACGAGAACCTTCAAAAAGTGTAACTATCTCAAAAGATATAGTAGCTTATGCGCAAAGTAATATCGAAGAATTGAGTATCGGTGATAAAGAAACTAGTAGCATTTTGAACAAGCCCAATGCTATAAATCAAAGCATTAATAATCCAATTTCAAATGATAAAGTAGTTACGGATGATTGGAGTAAAGATGGTGGCTCCAAAGAAGAAAACCAAAAAAAGAATTACAATTCAAAAACTTCACAAGACAAAAATGACGACGCAGATGAAGAAAATAGTGATAGCGAAGTTTTATCGGATGACGAAAGTAGTGGTGAAGATTTAGATTTTGAAGACGATAGTGACCTTGACCAGGCTACGGACGTTTATATTGATGGTCCAAAAGCAGGGTTTGCTGCCACTAGATTACAAAAGAAAATGAAACTTCAAAAAGCAGCACCCTTACCTGCAAATGCTGACGAGGCTAAGAATGAATCGGGGATAAGCTATTTGAATAGAATTTCAACGGGGGGCGTATCTAGTAGTAATTTTAGAAATGCAGAAGAAGATAATAGCCAAAACAATGCACAGGTACAGATGCAGAATGATATAAGTTATGAAACTCAGAGTGGCAAAAAATTGCCTAAAGAAGATGGTCCAAGGGGAAAATTTGGTTTGAGTATCAATAATATTCATACTGATGAACCAATTGATTATAGTGAGCCTTATCTAAACATTCGAAAGTTAAATGATGAATTGTACTTGGACTACTATAATCTAAGAAAATTTCATAATCCATTAATAAAAGGCGTATTGAATCTACAGAATTTTGAGAAACATGAAGCGAAAGAGAGGCGCGACTCGCATTTTTCTGGTAGTAGGAAAAATGTGGATATTAAGAAAAATGGCATGGATTCACCTAGCATTTCAAGCCACAATCAATTACAAAGTTTCCAGTCGGGAATGTCAGCTGCAAATAAATCCTTGAGAAATGAATTAATGCATTTATATTCATTACCAAATGATCTTGGTAGTGACAACCATAGCCAATTTAGTACGCTCACTAAAAAAAATAGAAAACATGAACTATTGATTTATCAATTTGAAAATGAATTATTTGATGTTGGGAACAATGGCAGTAACGGAAGCAGCAGTACTAAAATTAAGACAAAGAAGAAATCATCAAAAGAAAAAAAGAACAACACTATGGGTAAACTCTTAGTTAGTGATACAGAAAATTTTAACTTGGTTAACAAAGTGTTTTGCGAAGCTGCAGAAAAGCACAAGAAGGAAAATGTCATTAGCTTGAAAACTTATGAACACCAATTGGCCACCAATAGTCCTCAACTTATCAATAATAACATGTTTGTAAATAATATGTCTAATTTAAATGTACCTACGGCAATACAGAGAAATATGAACATGAATCTACCTGTACAAACACGAACCATGCAAAGAAATGGTATGAATTTGAATGCAAATCAACAGCAACCTCCCTTTACGAAAGCTCAAATCTCTCATTTTATTAAGGAACAAGAAAGAGAACATATCAGACAAATGCAAATGATGAATCAGCAGCAGCTGTTAGCTCTGAGGCGGCAGCAAATGGCATCTCAACAGTCTGCTGTGGTTGAATCACAAGAACAATTACAACAGGAACAACGAATATCACACCACCATCACTATAATGATTTATTTCAATAGTTTATATTATATCAAGTTTTTTTCCTTATTCATATCTGCGTGTGCATTATTCATTTATCTGAAAAAAAAAAAAATTCTATCTAATTTTCTAATTTGTGTTCATAAAACTAATTTCAAGCTCATAAATATATTGAAAAAAAAGGAGTTTATAATCTATAACATAACCCATTATCGTAACTTTAATAAAAAGATTGGTTTTGTGTTTAAAAAAAATATAAAAGAACAAAAATAGAAGCAATTGAAAATAAAGGAGCAAAATTGAATGCAGTGAAATGTAATGAAGAATAACAGGGAAGTGAGAGAAGATAAATACGTAATGAAATAGACAACCATGTAGTATAACAAAGCTAAGGTATATATATAAAATGAGTCGTTTGTAATTAAATACTCAAGTCTGCCAATTGGTTCAAATCATCTTCTAACATAATAGTATCACCATAACTCGGTGGCGAAAAACTGCTAACATGATTATACTGAGGAGGAACTTCTTCATCCCAAGAGATTCCAAGACCCGATCTTTCAGTAACTATAAGCTTGAACTTCATTCTGAATAATCTAGTTAATCCGGTTGGTATAGCGGTTAAAGATTTTAAATTTGAGTTTACGGTTGTAGAATTGGAATCTTTGTGTTGAGTTCCATTAGGTTGTTTAGAATTGCCAGAGATTGCGGTTGAAAGTGGCAGAGTCTTTTTCTTGTGCGCTTCAACATCTTTCAAACTCACGGAGCCCCCACGAATAGGTTGCAAAATTTCTTCTGCTAGATTAGCTTCCAAGATTAATGTGTGATATACATATACGCCAAGTTTGCCACTTTCTATATCGCAACAGAAATTTGCGTCAGTTCCAATATCAAGGCTTTTTTCAATAGTACTACTTGGTCCGATTCGAGAATCTACTTTATTGATATGACTTACTAAGCCAGTACTGAGTTTCTTGCAGTTCACATCAACAGCAACTTCAATAACCCCGCCATTCGAATAATCAGATTTCCAACCCTCACGAACTGCGCCTTTTTCAATCACTCTAACTTCCTGTAAATATAGGTCACGGTTTTCCTCTTCTGTTTTTTTCACCAGCTGTTCTGCCTGCTGTGATCCTTGTGGTTGAGGTGCAGTTTGGTTTTGATGCTCATGGTCATTAGGATGCAAAAAATTTTCATTTTCATTATCATTATCGTTATTATTATTATTATTATTATTATTATTATTATTATTATTATTATTATCAGTGTTGCTATTTCTATGTTCTCCTTCTTGTTCGTGAACATTTGTCGATATGCCTAATCTTTGAGGAATAACATCTTCAGCGGCCCTTGTATTGCGACCTAAACGGTACTGTGTACCGGGAATTTTGTGCTCACTGTTGAGTCTTATATCTGATTCAATCACTTTTAGTTTTGTTTGATGATATACTAAATCACAGGAATTGGCTTTAACCTGGGCATTTTCTTCAATTCTCCAGTTAATTCTGCGTAATCTCCATCTTTTAAGCCCATCATTCAAGCCATCAAATTTCAATTCCACAATAAAATCCGATTTTGGATGGACTACGTTTGGAATGGAAGCAGCAACTGTGATATTCGAAGGGGGGAAAACACGTAATGAATTTTTGTCTGGTCCTTTAATAATTGCTCGAGAAACACGAATTGGCATTTTAACCTTAACATCTATTGGTTTTTGTTTTTTATTTCTTGAAGACTCATGAACACCATTTGATTCTGCCACTAACTCGTAACGTATGGTGAAACCTTGTGATGACCCCACAACGCATGTTGGAGGTAAATCACCAGGTAATAAATGACTAAAAGGAAATGCTTGTTTACCTGAATTGAAAACCGCTGGTTGAGACAAGACATCCCATTTTTTGAGACATGTCACTTTTTTTTTGCAATCATTACAACTTGCGAGAGTGCTACCAGGAGGTAAGAAAGGTTTAGAATAAATGACAATTTGATTCAAAGACAAAGTCACTGATTTCAATAAAACTTGCTTAGGCTCACTTGGCAAAAAAAGAGGAGAAGCATTTGGAGTTCTTAATGACTGATAAGAGGCATTCGAAGTAGTGGGGACCAAAATGGGTGATCTGCTGATTGTGCTAGTGAGCAAGTTCGATGCCGATGCCCTTGAGGTCAATTCATGGCCAATGATCGAGGATGATGACAGCGATCTTGTAGATTTAAAAGGGATATCAAGAAAAAGTAGACCTGATAGTAAATAACCTGTTGACTCACTTGGAGGGCCATATAAAATTACTGGGGGACTTTCAATCGCTATAGACAATGAGTAAGGAGTTTTTGAATTTTCCAAAAGTTCTTGGCTGTCTGCCGGATGAAGAGCAGGCGAGGACGAACGAGAACGACTCACTTTTGTAAGTTTTCCAAGAAAAGGCATTTGGGATCAAAATAGTTTAATATAATTGCCTTTTTATTCCATCATATATCATTCGAAGAGAGTGCAGTGCGAGGAATCTTTTTTAAAAAAAAAAAAAAAAAGAGAAGGGAGAAGAAAAAAAAAAAAAAAAGAAAAGTTCCTATAGATCATCACGAAAAAATCAAAAAAAAAATGTGTGTGAAATTTTCACCTGTTTGGAGCCACCCGGTTAATGCATGTATGCACATGGTTTAGAAATAATAATTCCCACGGAAAATGACGCATTCATCACACTCTATTTCACCTTTCAAGATAGAACCCATCTGACAATAGTGTCAAAACGGAAAAAATTGATTTTTAAATGGTAAAATTTAGTAGAGAACCAAATAAAAAAAAAAAAAAAAAATAATTGATACTTATTTACTTAAAAATCATTTATATAAGATTGAAAAAAGACTGAGTTTCCCAAAATATTTTTTTATGAGCCGGGGTTCTCTTTTTTTTTTTTTTTTTTTTTTGATTTGTTTCTCTAACCTAACCGTTGAAACTAAAAAGAAGAATAGGATTGTTACTTCCCAAAGTGTTTTATCACGAGAGTTAACCGCTCTTCTATATTTTAAAAAAATAGGAAGAGATAAAATTGATCTATTTTTAGTTCACCAATATTTTTGCCTGAATCAATAACTATTGGTTAAAACGCTTCTGATAATATTGGATTCATTTTTTAAACAACACCTTCAATTTTGGGGTTAGGTTGACGATATCATCATATTTATGATGCTCATTTCATCTGAAGTTTTCGAAAGTTTGCCCGGATAACAATATTCTCATGAATTTTGTTGTGTTTTTCAGAGGCATTCAAATATCAAAAAAAAAAAAAAAAAAAAAAAAAAGAGAGCCTGTACGATGGATGTTCTATCTTAATATAATTAGGATTTGATGCTTTTTTTCTCTTTAAAAATATTCTATATTCAAAATGAAGTCCCTATAAAATTAGGGCTCTCAGAAAGATATCGCTGAATAGAAGCACAAAAATCAAAATACAACGCTATATTACATTAAATTGTATATTGGGTCGCGTATTAGGTCCTGGGTAGGTCCTGGGTAGGCCCAGGTCTGATTCTGCTCATACAAGATCTTATACGTTTTGTGTAATTCTGTTTTTTTTTTTTTTTTTTTTTTTTTTTTAATTTTGTTAATTCATAGATAGTATTTGTTAAATCTTGTTAATATTTATGTTTGTTTTTTTTACATTTCTTTTTCACTTTTTCTAAAGGAGGAAAAGCAACCAGAGATATCTCTGGTTTTCAATTAAAAAATCTAGACTTGGGTTTGTAGTGTACAATTTAATTATATCTGAAGGCATAACCACCTAGGATTAAATAAGCTTGTACAAGACACTAATTTTTATTCTTTGTCTTTTTTCTTAGTTTTTTTTTTTTTTTTTTTTAGGGACTTTCTGCTTATTATGCAGCTAAGGGTATAATCAAACAAGAGCTCGCTCCCTTCCCATGTATGGTGGGTGTATCCTCGTCCCCTTTCCCCATATATACACCCCCACACGGTTGATGCGTGGTACATCGCAATTTATTTATTTTATTTTATTTTTTTTTTTTGACAGGTGATGTGGCAAGAGCACAAGAAAGATATTCAATCAATGTATGATATTTTTGATAGAAAGGAAATATAATAAAGAGACACCTAAGATTTTATCATTAATGATTAGTAATTTCTCAAAATAACAATTTTTTTCATATATATCAAACAATACACTCTCAAAATCAAATGAAGAAAAAAAAAAAAAAAAAAAAAAAAAAACAGCATTAAAATTTACAAAAAAAAAAAAGGTTCATTTACTTTTAAAATTTCAGGGTACTTTTTGAGCCCAAATAAGTAACCACTGCCTTATTAAGGAGTGAAATTTACTAGAACAATTTTTGATTGAAATATATGCCTACGTGTATATATATATATACCGTAGCTATAGTCGTGCACGGTGTGATGCTGTAATAAATAAGTATATATACTTATAGTAGTAGCGGTGATCTCTTTAATGTACAGTTATGTCAGATGGCGCAGGAAAGAAACAGATCTATTTTGTGGCTGTCCAAACAGACAAAATACAGGATTGTTTGTTGTCGCTATATATATCTATATATATTTTTTATTTTTATAGAAAGCTGGTTTTTTTTGTTTTTTTTTGTTTTTTTTTCACATCTATATATTTTTAATTCATTTGTACAAACTTTTGTTGGTTTCAATAAATAGTATATTTTTTCGTTTCTCTATATTTATTTATTTGTTTGTTTGTTTGTTTTGTTTCATTTTCAATTATTGTTTGTCTTGAATCTCAAGATCATAGGGTTTGAAAACTTTATAAAAGCCAGCAGTTACCCAAAAATATTATAAAAATATAGTCATATAAGAAAAAAAAAATTCTATCTATAAACATTAAATAAAATTACACTCATTCTGTCATATATCTTAAAAATGATCACAACAAGGTTGTTATTCAATTTGTTAACTTGGTTTCTGGTTTCTATTTTTGCTGTTTCCGTGCTGAAACACAAAAGAAATTACCTAGACCTTTCTGATAAAGCCCTCATAAGAGGGGTGAATCTAGGCAGTTGGTTTCTTATTGAACCATATATGAGCCCAAGTCTCTTTGAAGCATTTGGTGATGACCCACCAGTTGATGAGTATCATTATACTCTAGAATTAGGTAAAGAGCTTGCCAGAGAGAGATTAGAAGCTCATTGGGCTTCTTGGATTACCGAGGATGATTTTTCTAGTATGCAGGATTTAGGTTTGAACACTGTTAGAATCCCTGTTGGTTATTGGGCATTCTTAGCTCTTGATGAAGACCCGTATGTTCAAGGTCAATTACCATATTTAGACCAGGCCATAGAATGGGCTAAAAAATACGATATAAATGTCTGGCTTGATTTGCATGGTGTTCCAGGCTCACAAAATGGATTTGACAACTCAGGTTATAGAGAAGATGCTCAATATTTAGCATGGTTTCAACATGACAATTTAAATAGAACCTACGAAGCATTGAGAGCAATGGTTTCAAGATATTCTACCAGTAATTTTTCAGACGTCATTACTGGTATTGAATTGGTTAACGAACCTTTAGCTACCTACTTAGATCCAATGCAAGTGAAAGAATACTATGAAGTGGGATATGATATTGTTAGAAACGAATTTGGTTCCAATATTGATGTCATCATGCATGATGGTTTCAGAGACCAAAACTATTGGAATCCATATTTCCAAGTAGCTGATGATTACTGGGGAGTGGTTATAGATCACCATCGTTATCAAGTTTTTAGTGTTGGAGAATTACAAAGAACTATTGATGACCGTATAAGTTTTGTATGTCTACAAGGCTCAGAAACTTCACAAGAATCACATTGGGCAGCCACTGGTGAATGGTCTGCCGCATTAACTGACTGTAGTTATTGGCTTAATGGTGTTGGTAGAGGTGCTAGATATGATGCTACTTATGAAAATTATGATGCTCTTGGTTCTTGTTCTGGAAATGATGATTTTTCAACTTGGTCAGAAGAAAGAATTCAAAACACTAGAAAATTCATCGAAGCGCAAATGGATGCATTTGATCAAAGTGCAGGTTGGATTTTTTGGAGTTGGAAAACAGAAAGTACATTGGAATGGGATTTCAAAAGGTTGACATATTATGGATTATTCCCACAACCTTTATCCGATAGAGAATATCCAAACCAATGCGGTTATTAGATATTTATACCAGTAATTTTGAATATAGCTCATTGTAATTCTTTACAAGCTATTTCTATATCTGATTGCTACTTTTTACGAATACCAGGTCATAGTATATACTATGTATATATATAACACTATGACTATTTTTTTTTTTTTTTTTTTTTTTTTTCCGGTGTGTGTGTATGTTAACCTATCAAAAAAAAATCGTTTCTCTAATGAAATAAATTTCGAAAATCTTTCTACACAAACGCTAAGAATCTTATCATTAGTTAGATTGATATATACATATATAGCCAAACCGCAAAAAATTGAGGTTTTGCAACTAAAAAATTGCGGATAGTAGAAAAAATAATTACGCTCTAATGAATGAAAAAATGCGGATAAAAAAAAGAAAACTTACGTTTCTACTACTAAAAATTGCGGTTTAAATAATAAAATTGAGAGTATATCGGGGCAAAACAGCCGTAATTTTAACATCTTATACCCAATTATTTTTTTCTAAGCCGCAATTATTTTTTTGTCAAACCGTAATTATTTGCATTCATAAGCGCAATTATTTTTATTTCATTCCGCATTTATTTTTTTCTAAACCGCAATTTTTTACGTTCGGACTATATGTAATTGAACAGGCAGGACCTTTCCAAGTTGGGGTTCCGGGCTATCATGTGAGTTTAGACTGACCAGATACCTCGGAAAACGGAGTGTAGTCGAAATGCCCTCAAAAATCTAATCAGCAGTAGTCCCATGTAATGTAATTAGACCAAGATATAAAACAGTAATAAAATTTTAACCTACAAATATACATATCTCATCAAACAATTTAATGCTTAGCAAATTATACACTCGCCAAAATGGCCGAGTACTTCAAGACTTTTTCAAGTTGAAATCTTTCAATAGATCAAAGGCTTTTTTCTGTGCACCATCATCTTTCCAATTAATCACCTTCAATACAACAAAGCACCATAATAAATGTTCTTATTCAACCTACAAGACATTCAAAAATGTCAGTGTTGCTACTTCCCCATTAGATTATTTACAAAAAGAGGATTATAGACGCAGAATTCTTATTTTGTTAGCTTGTGTTGGCTTTTTCTACTTTTGGAATCTTAAAGAAGCGCCTATTTCACATCGAAAGCGATTTTTATGGACGCCTCTTTGGTTAGAGCGATATATGGGTGAAAGAACCTACAAGCTGATAATGTATCAGTATCAAAATCAATTTCTTTCTCCTAACCATCCGGTTCATCGTAATGCCGAAAAAATTGTCGCCAAACTTTTGAACAGCAGCGAGAAATTGATTTCTGCCAATGATAATAATATCACCGATGGATCATTTGTGAGAGATGATAAAACAAATGAGATACAATGGGAGGTCCATGTCATTAACAGCCCAAGAGATCCTCCAAATGCTTTTGTTGTACCAGGTGGCAAAGTTTTCATTTTTTCTAATATCTTATCATACACACAAAATGATGATGGATTGGCCACAGTGCTAAGCCATGAAATTGCCCATGAATTAGCACGTCACATTGGTGAAAAATACTCAAGCTCACCTTTCACTTTAGGTCTATCGATAGTATCATATTCTGTTTTTGGGACAGACATTTTGAGTAATCTAATTGGGTTAGCGCAATTGAGACACTCTAGAGCTCAAGAATCCGAAGCAGATTATATTGGATTGATGATAATGGCTAATGCTTGTTTCCATCCTGAAGAAGGTATCAAATTTTGGAAGCGAATGTCCACATTGAACACGGTATCTCCTCCAGAATTTATGTCTACTCACCCTAGTGATTCTACAAGAATTGCAAATATCGAAAAATGGCTACCGGAAGCCAATACTAGAAGAGGATATGCTGGTTGTGACGATGTTGTTGCATTTTTCAATACTAGCTGGCGCTAAGAAAGCTTTTGCTTTCTCACTGAAGAGGATTTATGAGCCAATTTGAAATCATGCAGTTGAACAAAATAACTATGAAAGTTGTTACATGTAATATCACTAGAGAGAACCCACAAAAGCCTTCATAAATTGATTCATGAACATCAATATTGGCAAATCATAGCCTTCCTTAAGATTATTATTAAAATTAGAAAATAGATTTTTTCAAACTTTTGATCAAATAAAAAAAATACCCGCACCTTTTTCTCTCTATATTTCTTTCTGTACCCACAAATCTACGGAAGCAGGTTTCTCAAGTTTCAATCAACGATGGAGATAAATATAAAATTCAACTACAATAGTATGAATATTTGACAATAGCTCAAAGAATATTGAATTATCTGAAATATTATACTTGCTTGCTTACACATTTTGTAGCTTGATGTTGTAGACCAAAACTCTCCTTTCAACTACAAATTTGGGTCTACGTTTCAAGTTTTTCTGCTATTGTCTTTTCTTTCATATTGAGAGCACGTAAATTTTTTCGAATACATTACTTGATATATATCTGAACAAAACAAAAACGCTGATAATAACTATTACTAGCAAAGATACGGCAGTACGCGCTTTTTCTGCTCTGATTTTTTTTTTTTTTTTTGTTTTTTTTTTTTGTTTTTTTTTTGTTTTTTTTTTGTTTTTTTTTTGTTGTTTCTCTCATTTTTTTTTTTTTTTTTATTTTTTTTTTTTGGTCAAAAACACACTTCACCGCGTCATTATATATCGCCAGTAATATACCTATTGTTATTGTTTGCCCATCATCAATTTTTTTTAAAAAAAGAAAAAAAGAAAGAAAGAATGAGAATTGAAGAGTTGATCATTGATGGGTTTAAATCCTATGCTGCGAGAACGGTGATTAGCAGTTGGGACCCTCAATTCAACGCTATCACTGGGTTGAATGGTTCTGGTAAATCAAATATCTTAGATGCCATTTGTTTTGTATTGGGTATATCTTCTATGACCACTGTTCGTGCTTCGAATTTACAAGATTTAATTTATAAAAGAGGTCAAGCTGGCGTTACAAAAGCAAGTGTGACGATCGTGTTTGATAATACCGATAAATCAACAAGTCCGATCAATTTCAAAGAACATGATAAAATATCGGTGACCAGACAAGTTATTCTCGGGGGAACATCCAAATATTTAATCAATGGTCATAGAGCTCAACAACAAAATGTTCTTAGTTTATTTCAATCGGTGCAATTGAATATTAATAATCCAAATTTTTTGATTATGCAGGGGAAGATCACAAAAGTGTTGAATATGCCTCCCTCACAAATACTAGCTTTAATAGCTGAAGCTGCTGGCACAAAATTGTTTGAAGATAGAAGAGAAAAGGCAGTTAAAACAATGGCTAAAAAGGATACAAAATTAAACGAAATAAAAACTCTTTTGCTCGAAGAAATTGAACCCAAATTGGAGAAGTTGCGGAAAGAAAAGAAAGCATTTCTTGAGTTTCAACAAACACAATCCGAATTAGATAAACTTTTGAGAGTTGTCAATGCACATAGATACCAAAATTATTCAAAAAGGTTCGCACAATGTGATGCTAGGTTGAAAGAACAAAAACATACTATAAGCGTTTTAAATGAGGATGTTGATCGATTGACTAATGAAATCCTGACTTTACAAGAGGATTTAGAAAAAATTATTAAAGTCAAGGAAAAAGAATTAAAAAAAGGTGGCAAACTACAACAATTGGAAAAACAAGAAGCTGAGTTGTCCAACAAACTCATAAGATTGAAGACATCTAAGACGATGAAAGAACAAAATTTGAATGAAGAACTCGAGAACTTGAATGGCAACAAAATCTCTCTTGAAAAGCTTAAAAAAGAATACGAGCAAAATTCATCAGTTTTTAATAGCTTCGATAAAGAGCAAAACACAGCAAAAGAACAGCTACAGAAATTCAAAGAAGAAATTGTTAGAAAAGAGGAATTACTCGCGTCACTACAAACAGGTGTCTCATCGAAAGGGAAATCGGGTGGTTATATGGGGCAACTTCAGGAAGCTCGGACGAAGCTTTCAAGCTCTGTTGTTACAGTGGAACAAGTAAAACTAAAAATTGACAGATTAACGAGAGAGGTCGAGAAAGATGATCCGAAGATGTCTAGGGCTCATCAAGAGATTCAAAACAACCAGAATGAAATCGAAAGTTTAAGAATTCAATGTGAACAAGCAAAAGGACAATTGAAAAATGTTGGGTTTGACCCTATGAAATCCAAATCTTTGAAAGAACAAGAACGCTCATTGCAACTGCAAATATATAAAATATCTAATGAGCTTGAATCTGTGAGAAGAAAGATTTCAAACCTTGACTTTAATTATTCAAAACCGCACCCTAATTTTGATACATCATCGATCAAGGGTGTTGCTGCTAAATTGTTCACTTTGGATAAAGAAAATTTTGATTCTGCGACTGCATTGGAAATTAGTGCAGGGGGTAAGCTTTTCAATGTTGTGGTTGATAATGAAATAACTGGTTCTCAATTATTGGAAAAAGGAAGATTGCGCAAAAGAGTAACTATAATCCCGTTGAATAAAATCGCAGCTAGGCTGATTCATGCTCACACTGTGAGTTTTGCTAAAGAGCTATGCCCTGGTAAAGTTGAATTGGCTCTCAACTTAATTGGTTATGACGATGAAATCAATAAAGCAATGGAATATATATTTGGCTCGGTATTCATCACGAAAGATCCTGAAACATCCAAATTAGTCACTTTCAATCCACAAATTAGAGCTAAAAGTGTGACTTTAGAGGGCGATGTTTATGATCCTTCTGGAACCTTATCAGGTGGCAGTAGAAGGCAAACAGGCTCTCTCCTTATTTCTGTGCAACATTACAATGAACTTAACAAAGAATTACAGAATGTAGAATCTCAAATGAGTGAAATAAGACAAGAGATACAAAAGGAAGAAATGATCAGTAAGGAGACAATGGCTTTACAAAAGCAAGTTAACTTAGCTAGTCATTCATTAGAATTGGCCATGAAAAAAATGGAATCAAGCTTGGCTAACCAATTTATTAAAAAGCATGAAAATGATCAAAAAGAACTAGAACAATTGAATAGTAATATGAATAAAGAAATTGAGTGTCTTAAAATCAACGAAGGTGAAGTTCGAGCAATTGAAAAGGATATGCAAGAATTTGAAGCAAATAAAGGTTCAAAGCTAAATGAATTGGAGAAAGAAATCAAAGAATCAAAAAAAGAAGTTGGGAAGATTGAAAGACAAGCTAAGGCCAAATTTGAAAAATATCAAGACTTGCAGTTTGATTTAGAAAAACTATCTGGTGATATAGAAGCAAACAAAGATCAAGTGAATGAAAGTGAGAGTTCAGTAAATGATTTAAGAAAAGAATTACAGTTAATTGAGCAGGATTTACAAGAATCAACAAGGAAATCTGCTGACTTGAATGCGCAAATTGACTTGGAGAAAGCTACTATTTTGGGAATCAATAAAGAAATTAATGAATTAACGAAATTGATTAATGAAAAGGATCGATCTTTTAATGACAAAAAGCTCCGTAGTCAAAAGTTTAGTCACGATTTAGAGAAACTCGAAATTACTACTAAATCTCTCAAGCAGCACTTAGATTCATTGATCCAGGAAAATGAATGGGTTACCAATAGAAATGTCCTTGAAAGTATTATTCAGCAGAATCCAAATATTAATATCGAAGAATGTCAACAACGTATCAATTACTTAGAGAATAAATCTCAGGGAATGAGAAGGAAAGTGAATGCAAACATTATGAGCATGATAGATAATGTGGAAAAAAAAGAAACTTCACTCAAACATATGATAAAAACTATTGAGAAAGATAAAGCGAAAATTGAGGAAACCATAATAAACCTTGATGAATATAAAAGAAAACAATTGGTTGAAACGTGGCAAAAAGTGAGTGTAGCATTTGGCAGTATATTTTCTGATCTTTTACCAGGCGCGTTTGCGAAATTGGTTATCCCTGAAGGAAAAGATATTACAGAAGGTCTTGAGGTTAAAGTTATGTTAGGTAAAGTTTGGAAAGAAAGTTTAGTGGAGCTATCTGGAGGGCAAAGATCTTTGGTAGCCTTATCCTTGATTATGAGTCTCTTGCAATTTAAACCTGCCCCAATGTATATTCTAGATGAAGTTGATGCTGCTCTTGACTTGAGTCATACCCAAAATATCGGTCATTTAATCAAAACTAGATTCAAAGGATCACAGTTCATCGTAGTATCATTGAAAGAGGGAATGTTCACTAATGCAAATAGAGTTTTCAGAACAAGGTTCCAAGATGGTACGTCTGTTGTTAGTATGATATAAAATAACATGTTTCACTTTTTCTTTTTTTCTTTCTTTCTTCCTTGTCTGAACTGGTTTCATGTGTAAATGTTGAATCATATATTATTTACTCATTTAAAAAAATAAATTGTTTTTATATTTTTGCTTTATTGAATGGATTATCTTTTTTGATTTTATTTTACATAACTTTGAGATTCAAATATCCATTATTCTGCTTTTATTAAAGTATTTGGCAAGAGGATTGTAAAAAAAAAATAGAAATGAATTGGTAAAATAAGATATAATAAATTCAATGAACCGAGTTTACATAGCTCGTTGTCCAATAATGGATTCATGAAATGGAAACAGAGCCAGTTTTATTGATTCAGTTCAGTAATAACTTGATCTTTCTCTTGTGCCATTCTATGATCATTTTTGACTTCTACTATTTGGCTATCAATTCCACAATCTTGGCCAAGGTCTCTCTTGACCTCAACAACAGTGAGTAGATTGGAATCGCTGATACATTCAGTGGCAGCACTACTTGCCTCAGCACTTTTTTCCTTAAATTGTGCTTCTGCTTCTAATACTGCCCTTCGAACATCTTCAATTTTTGAAATATAAGCAGGACGCATTTTCACATATCTACCATTCAACTTTTTGCTGGACAAGTTTTTGATGGCATTTTTCTGACCATTAGTCGCAACAACTGTTACCAAAGCGGATACATGGCGTTGAAAATGAAATGGTGTATTATGTTTACTTTTAAATAGATAAATATCAAAAGGGTCATATTCTGCGAAAAAAGCTCTCAAATCAGTATCAGTTGTTTTGGGATGAAGTTTACCAACAAAGATTGTGTCTTGGGAATATTTGTGTTTTTTACTACTCTCAGCAAGGCCTTCAGCCGTATCACCGGATTTCATATTTTCATCCTCCTTTGATGATGATAATTCGTCATCTTTATTCAGCCCAGAAGATACCCCAGAGCCGAAAGACTGTGACTAAAAGGGATATAAGTTAGTATACTAAACAATACGCCACTTACATTTTAAACAAAACTCGAAGAGTTGCAGACAAACTTTAGAAGACGACGATGGCGAGTAGGAGTGTGAAAAAACTCTTTTTGTAGCATTTTTTTTCTTCTGAGTGTAAGGGGTGTAAAATTTGATTCTCAATTTACGTCCATACATCTTTTTACCATTCAATTGTTTTAGAACCTTGCTAGCAGAATCATGATCTTCAAACTCAGCATATGCTATTCCTAATGGTTTTTGGTAATGCTTCCCTTTGAATCCTTTAATGGTATGAGTGGGAACAATAACAGATATCCTTACTAGATGTTAGAAGCAAAACGAGTGATTACATATAAAAATATTTGAGGTATTAAAAACTTGAAGCTCAACATACAATTTGAATTCCTTCAACATATCAATAAGTTCATCTTCAGTAGCAGAGAAGTCAACATTCGAGATGTATAGTCTTTTAGTTTTTGCATGATCTATCTCAGCAATTGGAGAGGAACTCGAACCAGTGCCTTGCTCATTTTGTTCAAGACCAGAAGAAATTGCAATAGTTTCTAAATTATCATCGTAACTCATGTTCACTTTAGTCAATGCCTTCTTTTAGTATGCTCTAGTAACTCCTGCACAATTTATCTTAACTGTAGAAAAAAAAGGAAAGCTACAATGTAATGTCAGCTACACCTTGCAAAATATCAGGAAATTTATTCAATAACTTAATAGTCCCTGAAAAAGACACAATTGTAACACAAAACCAGTTTTTAAATGCAATGCGTTATGCATAAACTCTGGGTCTTAAACTTACACAAAAGCAAATAAAATCGCAGCCCCAAAGTGATGGATCATTCAAACAAAACATAATATTAAACAGTCCAAAAAGGATGTATGTATTATAAAAAAAAAATTAAAAAACACATTGCCGCAGATTTGCCACATTAAATTATATTTTTGCTTTCATCGAAAATTTCATCACAAGACCCCAAATTGAACCGAATTCAAACTAAATCATCATGGTGCATTTACCAAAGAATAACAAATCAACATATGAAATTTAGAGAGTGAACTTAGTTAGCAGCTTGAGCACGTTTAGCAGCAAGAGCTTTAGCAGTACCGTGCAAAGCGTGTTTGTGATTTCTTCTGAATTTTGGATCAACACCTTTCAAAGATGGGTATCTGTAAGTCTTTGGCTTTTTGATACCATTTTTGTGAGCCTTTTTAGTTTGATTGTGAGCGGTATGGTTCTTTGATTTAGCCATTTTCTATTAAAAATTATTAGTAATTGAAACCTTTAGAAAAAATCGAATTTCATTCGCGAGTTGAGAAATAATGTTGATGTTGGTATTGATGTAATTGAGACTTTGATCATCAAGTTGTATTTTTGCTTCCCTATTTTGAAATAGTTACCTGATACTTTGAAACTGTAATTTATGCTATGTTTTATTATTTATTTCTTGCTTTTCTTTATTTTGAAGAAATTTATCCTTGAAATTTAATGGCTCATGACAGGAATTTTTGGTTTCCAACTTGTTTGTGTTTCCCTTTTGCAAAAAATAATACAACTTAAATGCTATGCCTTTTCAAACTGATTGTTCTTACCAATAACTCAAATGTTGATTTTCAATCTCTTAATAAAATGATAAAAATTAGTCCCCAATACGTACTGATTATTTCAATGATTATCCGACAAATCTCAAGGGCCTGTGCAAGGTATTGCTTACTCAATAACTTTTTCATTTTTTTTTTCTTGCGAAAACCTCACTTCGACGGAGACTCATAAAAGCCCTCATGAAAAGAGAGAATAATTCTCAAACACAGATCACGCGATACAGGCATGATCATTAGCAGGGCAAAGTATTTATTTTAAGATACCACATTATGCTAAATAATGTATTGAAATGTATAGGTATGGTGCTATATACATAAAATATCATCTTACCTAATCATGCATAGAGCGATGCCCGTTTTGCATATGGGACTCACTCTTTGTTCAAGAACAAACTACTCATCACTATTCTACGCTGCAGTAGATTGACTTTGTGTTGTTTTCTATAGGCAGCATCAATTGAAAGCCTGAGAAATAAGAAATAACAAAAAACAGCACTAAATATGATATCCGCGGATTCTGTTTCACAGTCTGAATCTCGCGTGATTTTATCAGGTATAACTGGTAGTATAAGCTTTGCATGTTGGATAGTTCTATTAATACCACAGCTTATTGAGCAATGGAAACTAAAATCTGCGGAGGGTTTATCATTAGGTACAGTACTCATTTGGGTATGCGGTGATCTTTGTAATTTGATAGGAGCAATATGGGCAAGATTGCTACCTCCGGTGATAGCTCTTGCTGTGTGGTTTTGTATCATAGATGTATCGTTGTTACTGTCATATATCTACTACACTCATGTGTTCCCTAAAAGACACGCAAGATTGATACACGTGAATTGTGAAAACAATGTCATAATTGATGAAGAGCCACAAAGCGATCATGAAGCGAATGAAAACACTTCATTAATCACTTCGCCAAATGAAATACACTCTACCAGAAAATCCAGTAAAGTAAGAAGAGACTCTCTTACTTCATTAGTCATAGCCTCATCTCATTGGTCAATTTTTAAAAAGTATGTTGCGCCAATGTTATTCGTTTCTTTAGCTGGTGTGCTCGGTTATTTCTTTTCGACGTCAGGATCAGATGGCTCTCTTCAACCCCCAGAAGAAGATAAGCCTATGGAATTTGGTCCACAGGTCTTTGGATATTTATCTGCGTCTTTTTACTTGGGAGCGCGTCTTCCACAAATTCTTTTAAATTTCAAAAGAAAGAAAACAACTGGATTGAGTTTGTTATTTGTTATGTTCTCTACATTTGGTAATGTGTCTTATGCTGCTCAAATATTGCTCTACCGTTCAGACTGGGATTACATTAAATTGAATTTATCTTGGTTAATTGGTTCTTTGGGTGCAATTTTTCAAGATGGTGTTATCTTGGCTCAATTTATAATATATGAGGGCAATTCTCATGAAGATGAATTGGTAGAAGTAGCAGAAGATGTGATAGATGTGGTTTAATTTTTTTCGCACTGGTCAGATTATATAATATATATGTACACACTGATGTTACTTATTTGATGTGCTCGGTAGCTGCTTTTTATTTTTTATTTTTTACACTCCTTTGTCATTCTGTTCAGTAAAAGTAATTATTTTCAATTTCAAAATGTAAAGATGAGCTCTTAAAAAAGGGTCAGACATACAGAAATACAAATTCATAAATACAAGTTAATCTTAATATACATGAGCAATGATATACTTGACTCACTTTGTTGTTCCTCCCGTAGATTTAACTGCTTCTTGCGTCAATCTTTCTCTCTCCATAGCTTCTTTTTCTTTTTTACTCTTCGGGCCAGGTTTGCTCCGATATTTCTTCACTAATTTACCAGACCTGTTGATATACTTTCCTTGATCTTTATTTGAAGATTGTGATTCGTCTAATAAAGGGCCCCAGTACACAAAAAAACCATCTCTGGTGACCGCTCTTCGTTCTTCCCAATATAGTTCAGTATCATCAATAAATGGATCTTCAAAATCATATTTCCCTATCTTCCTATTATTTTTTGCAATCATCTTTCTAATTTGCTTTTCTCTTTCTTCGAGATTCTCATCATTGACAGGATCTTGCTGCAATTGTAACTGTTCTTGTAATTTTTCTTCCTTTTCTTTTTGCAATTTTAATTGTGTTTTTTTGAATTCTTTCAATAACTCATTACTTTCAATGCTTCCGCTACTCATTGTGAGAGGGTCTCCGATCATATCTAAATCATCATCAGCAGTGAATAAATCATCAAGAACAAAATTTGCATTCGGATGTATTGTTTTAAAGCCATACTTTTCTTCTGCAAGTTTCATGACGTTAATAATGATTTGGCCATCGCCCATTTTGTTTCGGCCATTGGACTCTATTTTATTTAATGGAACATCGAATAATAAAGGAATTTCAGCTTTGCGGTTAATCGCTTCATCAAAATCTTCATCTTCATCGTCAACTACGACTTCTGCATCTGCATCGAGCTCATCGTCATCATCTTCATCATCGTCATCGTCATCGTCTTCGTCTTCATCATCTTCGTCGTCTTCATCGCCAACTTCCACAATTTCAGCAGCCTTTTCATCATCGCTATTCAATAGATCTGCAAGCTTAGAGACTTTGGCTGGTGTTGCCTCTACTGACTTTTTAGAATTTTGATCCTTTTTCTGGTTATATGGCTCTTTAGATTTCAGCTCTTTTGACTTAACCTGAATTACCTTGGCTTCTATTGGTTTTTTATTTACATCTTGTTCTTCAATTTTTTCTGGCTTATTAAATTCTGTGAAGGGGCTCTTAGAAGCCAGTTTAGCTGCTGGGTGAGAACTGGAGTTCCCAGGTTTAAGTTTAGTGTTAATAAGCACAGACTGGCGCGCCAGATGAGAGTCTGATTGGCCTTGTAGTTTGTCCAGTTGTGATTGAGGTTGTGATTGAGGTCGTGTTTTAGATTGAGACTGAACCCGAGTAGTTAGCGACTGAGCTTGGGTCTGTGAGCTGGGTTGTGTTTGAGATTGTGTTTGAGGCTTTGTTGTCAGGGGTTTTATACTGTGTGATTTTGCTGTCTGAGGTTTTGTTTGCGACGGTGACTTCATGTTTGACAGTGGCGTTAATTCTTTTTTGCTGGTGGCTGTCAGTTTTCTAGATCTTTTGACTGGTTCTTTAGTTGCGTTGCTCTTATTAGACGGAACTACAGTCTGGTCCACAGCGATAGATTTAATATTTGAATGGCCATCATTTGAAGCAGTCTCAGATTTCTCGTTGGGTTGATCGTTTTCAGTTTTGAAAGTGAATTCTTTGGCTGATGAATTTGCAATAGATGCTTTGGCAGCAGTCACAGTAGCAGCAGCCTTATCAGCTTCTATTTGCGCCTTAGTTCTTCGCCGTCTTTTAGGTTTATTTGAATCATCAGCTTTCGCACTGGAAGCTCTTTTCCTCACCTGCTTAGGCTTTGGCGGTTCCTTGTTGTCTAAATCTGGTGTTTTCATTTGGGTAGCACTTTCTTTTTCCGTCATGCGGTCGGTTGGCTTGTTAACAATATCAGCTATGGAAATTGGTTTCAAATACATAGGCATTGCGTTGAGAATTTTTTCGCTTTCTGGATCATTCATGAGTGACGAAATTGGTAACTTCGAATTATTGTTATTAGTGCCTTTAATGTTGGAGTCTGACGCCATAATAGGCTTGAATTGCTTACTGTTGCTAGTAGATGGGATCGCATCTTTACTAATATGGACTATATTATCACTATCATTGCTATCACTCTCGCTATCACCGCCAGTAGTATGTGTTTTATTTTTAACCAATTTTATTGAACCTGTAATATCATCATTATCTTCCTCATCGTCATTCACTACGACTGCGATTGGTTCATCTTCTGGTTCGTTATTTGCAAGAAGTGACGATATACTGACCATTTCTAATGTCTAGTTAGTTTGCCAACCTTCTAATATTTGTAGAATAGAAAAAAATTCCAAATTAAAACTTACTTCCTCCTCCCATTTTGCTAAAACCTGAGCAATATTCAGAAAAAAAGAGTAATTATCTAGATGTTTTTAGGGTAAATAAATAATGTCAAGCATGGCGAAAAACAAAGGTTTCTTTTTTTTTTTTTTTTTTTTTTTTTAAGTTTTTATTTTTTCTCCTGCACATGTGCGAGAAAACGAACATAATTAATTATTCCACTTATAAGTGCTATAGAAAAGATATAGGATAATCCTACATTCAAAATGGTTCCTATTCTGTTGAAAAATCCAAGCTAAAGCTACAAAATACTAACACATAGAAAATTAAATAGAATTTCATATCTTTGAAATTAGTACTTCGTCTAATAAACTAAAATTACAAATTATGGACACATGTATAACGACCCGTCGTTTGATTCTCCCAACAAATCTGTCAATTGGGTCATTGATTCTTCCTTGGGATTCCAACCAATTCTACTTGAAATTTGTAATATCTTCAAGTTAGGCAATCTGTGCTCTGCTAGAGCGACAATTAAATCGTCCGGGTGCACTTTCTGGCTCTGGCCCAATGTTCCTGTTGATCCTAAGTACATGCGTTTTAGAGGTCGAAGACTCTTCAACCCCATTTTCGTATAGTCAATTTTATTTACAGATGTTTCTTCTGGTTCCATGTCAAAGTCCTCAAAATAGTTTACCGACGTCGCAACAATAATATCTCTCAATCTATAGTCATAATCTTCTTCCGTAACCAAATACTCTTGTTGTATAATTCTCTCATTTCGAAATCCACTATCATTTCCCAGATACTTTTTATCCCCATCAATCAAAACTAAATCTTTGTTGCTGGTAAATTTGTATTCTGGTAAAAATTTAGCATTAACCACCCAGGGAAAATTCGTTTCATTGAATGCCCATTGTGAAATGTAGTCTGCATAAATCTCTATGCTTTCTAATAACGGACAATATCTAAAGACCATGTCAAGGGAATCTCCTTTTAAACTTGGCATTGGGTAGATAACTGATAATTTTTTTAAATTGAAGCCAATCCGACTGAACAAATGATATATTGAGAAATCATTTATCAAAGGACAGTGCTGAAGTTCCAAAGCATTCAAAGAATCTGGAAACTTCACAGTTAGCAAAAAATCGTTTGTTATACCACCGCTCAATTTTAAGTGTTCTAAATTTTTGGGCCACTGAAATGTAGCACTATGATAATTTAGTTCTGGTAAAGCATTGTCGACATTATCTAAGCCTTTGCAATTAATGGAGCTTCTTGGAAACTTCAAGACTTTCAAATTTTGAAGCCCTTCAATAGAATTGAATAAATCTATCAAACTTACGGTTTCAGAGACCAAAGACAAATCTAATGTCACCAAATTATGGCAAATTTTCAAGATATTCAAAGAAGTGACACCAAAACTTGTTTGCGGAGCTATCAACTCGGTCAAATTTGACGAACACCTTCTTAAAATTTTTGTTATATTAGAGTTTTTTCCTGCTTGGACTATATTACTTAAATCCAAGCATTTAACAATAGGCGTTTTCGAATATTTCAAATTTCTTTTGTATGCGTTAGCAACAATACTAGGGAGACCATTTCCAGATTTTAAGATTTTTTTGTCTTCTATAATTTGGTTAAAGTAGATTGCAGTGCATTCATAATTGAGAGAGCTCAAAATTGAGATATTTGTCATTGAATCAACAAATTTATTAAAATTAGAACTATTTAACACTGGAGTTTCATATAATAATTTTAAACATAGCTTATAAAATAGCTTCGATACCAAAAATAGTTTCAAATCTATTCCCATTGGGTAGCATGAAAATTGCAAAATGAGCTCTATTATTTCTAGTGGAAGTGCTATTGTGCTTGATCTTGGAGTCTCTGTCATTCTTTGGTTAACGCTCATCGCATGTTTGCTCTCCGATACAGGCTCTTCTTCGCGATAGTAATCTTTCTTAAGTGCTTTAGATGAGCCATAAGAAAAGGTATAAAACATAGATTCATCGTCATCATAAGTGCCTTTCCTTGATTTCTCTTTATAATTGTAGTAGTTTGAAACCTCGCTTGTGTTGGGGTCATATTCATGTGGATCAACGCCATGTGGATCTCGTTGTCTGAAATCGTTAGTCGATAAGCTCGTCGATATTACACCATTGGGACCATATCTTTTAAAAGGAACTTTATATTTTTTAGCTCTTCTCTTATTGGCCATAGTATGGAATATGAGATCACATCAATTATGCTGCGAATCAAGGTTTTAAACATTAAATACAGAATATATTTTTTAAAAAAAGGAGAAAAAAAGGGGTGTGGTTAGTAATTTCAGTGCCAGAATGCAGTGCCAGTTGCGAAGTTTCACAGATTACTAATAATCGATGGTTGAATTAGTTGAGGTGGGGAATAAGATATGCATTTTGCATTTTGAGTAGGACACCATATCTTAGTGCAATAAAGATAAAATAAATATACAAAAATTAGAACACTGTAAATAGGAAGACTAGAAAAGCGTCATGGAATAAATATATTTAGATTGATGTATAAAAGGGATGAGACAAGTGTGTAGCTCATATTCACATAGATAACCAAATTGTGTCGCTATGATCCATATAACTACAACACAAGTGAAGTTTGAAGCTATTACAATTATAAAGAGAAGTCGAGAAAAAGCGCTTATGATGACAATGAATCTATGTTTTATACCTTTTCTTTGGTTCATATGTGTATTTTTTTCTGGGGTATTACTCTTTCTAGTAGTAAAGCCAAATAATTAGTATACTGAATTGTTTATATAACCATAAAATACAAAATATATAAAATAGCGAATGAGCAAATTTTTAAGGGATTCTGACAAAACACAGCTAACTAATTAAACCGCTAAAAGATGCGAAACTTGCTAATGGACTTTTTTTCTTATTTTCAGATTCTATTGTTTCTTTGATAGCTCTATGAATAAAAGATAAATAATCTCCATAACTCAAAGCTCCCTCACTAGACTTATCTTCAACAAGACATTCAAGGAATTCTTTTTGGTTATCAAGTCCAAATCTGATAATCTTAACCGGTAAGAACTCAATTTTGACAACATGGTCACAAAAGTAACTAACAAGGCTGCGAACTTGTTGGTTTATATGAGTAGCTAGAGTTGGTAATTCTTCTATATGCGCTGGGTCGATCTTATCGAACGACTCAATATCGAGTAAGTCCTTCAATAATAATTCATTAACATCATTATGGATCCAAATAATAAGCTTTTCTCCATTGAATACCAAATAGCAGCCACCAGATATAATAGAGCTCCAGGAAGCATTAATACCTTTTGGTAATTTGAATTTTTCCTCTTTTATCTCATTGTATTCTATGTGTTGATATTCACAATCTTCATCGTCCAAACCATGTAAAGGAACAATGTAAGGGTATAAATAATAAGAGACTAAAGGTAAAGGTAAGGTGTTCAACTTGAACATATTGTACACTTTTAGATTATTTAAGTTCATAGAGGAGACTTTCAGTAATAAGCTTGATTTTTGAAATGCAAGCAAATAAGCTGCCAAAGTTCGTAATCCTTGAGGAATGATAAACTGCGATGACATAACTTGAAGACCAAGATGGTGGCGGTATCGACTAAATACACTTGTGATTTTCAAATCAATTGATTCACCTATGTCTCTCAGAGATTGATCAGGCATATGAGCGATACAGTCTCTGATAATTAAATTAGTTATAACATCTTGATTAACAAATAAAAATACTTCACTCAATCTATCAGTTACAGCAATTACTAAATTAATTATACGCAACTTTCTAACTCCAGAAATTGTTGTGTATAAAATAGCAGCTTGAAAGTGACCATCTAATGCGGGATCTATTTTGCCATCATAAGTGAATAAGACATCAATGTTAGTATCACTGTTCATAATTGGAATGATTGGGTCACGAGAGTCACCAGAAAAATTTCCAAAATAAGAGTGAACCTGTAATCCACTTGAGCATCTAACCTTAAGATGGCCTTGATAACCTTGAGTATCACCAATGGACTTCTTAAAATCAAAAATAAACTTTCTTTCATCCTTTTCAGGATTAAAATCCTGATATAATTTAATAGTGCCACCAGTGTGAGCTGTTAAGCTGGAAGCGTTGATCAAATTCATGTCGAACCTCGGAAAAACAAATAAATCCAAACCAACATTACTTTTGACAAATTCTTTCAACCTCTCAGTGTAAAACGTATCACTCGCTTTTAATATTATTTTTTCTTTTTCATGATCTTCCTTAAGGTTCATATCTTCATGCTTATGAAGATATAATTTACCTTTTCCAAAGCTCGGTATACTAGACAAAACAGAAGTGATTTTTCCGCCTTGGAGGTCTGTATATTCATCGAGGGCTAATTTAGCACATTCTAATGCAACACCATATGAGACCTCTGAATAGCGACTAAATTTGCTGGCATTTTCAATCATTGCTAGAGTTTGTTCAATGATGTCACGAGATTCAACCGGATCTACAAACAAGCCATCGTAAAAAGGAACAAAAGGATCAAGCTGCTCCGACATCACAGACACGGATGGTTGTTGCAAATCACAGTTCAAGTTATAAAATTGAACATTCTTGTCAAAAGTTATAATGGAAATTTTTGAGCCATGAGGCAAAACGCTTATCTCTTCACCATCTTCACCGAATTTGTATAAGGCGGCCCTGATTGCGTCACAAGTAAGTCTTGGTAAACATCTTTCAATAGCGTCAATGCTTACATCAATCAAAAATACCCAGTGTAATGGAATAGGTTCAACATCTTGTTTCTCCCAGTATTTACCTGATACCACATAATCCACGACACCTTTTCTCAATTCTGGTCTTTCAGCATAGTCGATTCTTTTCATCGTTCTTTGGTCTATAGGAGCGTGGTATTCAGGTGGTAAGTTATTAGTAAATTGACATAAATTACAGATGAATTCAGACTCAGACTTGAATTGCACAGTTGCATTGATATATCCTCTGCAACGGTAACATCTTGGGGGTCCGGCAGGAAATGCACTATAGTCAATTTCTGGGACAGGTTCGCTATTGGCATCTAAAGGAGGAAATGGCCTAACATTTAAAGCCACTGGTAACTTTGTTGCTGATCTCACTTTCTCGTTAGTTGGCAAGTTGTACATTGACATACTCATATATTTTGGAGGCGCATTAGCTTGGTCAATAGAAATATAGTCAGTGGTGGCTAAAGGTGGGCAGGCTTGATGAAATGTCAAGAAGGGCTTTTCCCAGTATTCTCTTTGATCATTGAATCTCTCATCAGGAATGGACAAACTGGAGTCGGGTTGGTACACCTTTCCAGTGAAAGTGGTTGGAACATTGGCACTAATTGAATGGTTAACCATGGCCATGTCTTGTTGATTATTGTCTTCTTGTGGCGGTAGGGTTTGCACATTTGTTGGTATGGTACTAGAAAATTTTGACTTAGAAGCTTTTGGAAAAGAATCTGGATAAATTCCACTTGACTTGCTTGGATTGTATACATTTCCAACAGAAGGAGTCCCCATATAATTTGGTGTTGCGAAAGAAGATTTTTGTGGAGACAACATACTAAATGTCTTCAGAGGTCTTTTTTTTTTTCGTGATCCTGTTGGTGGTGTTGACGATAGTGGGTTCACCAGAGTTTGTGGTGATATAAAATTAGATCTTTGCTCAGTTCCATTTTCTAAATTTAGAGCTGAAAAGGATTGATGTAAGGGATCTGTATCTTCAATGGACATTATTATAGATCAGGCAAATACTATACCCGTGTTCACATGTAACGATGAGGCATACCTTTTACAATCTTGGCTGATCAAACAGAAAAAAAAGTATGAAATTTTTATATATCACGTGAATTAGCTTTACAAATATATACAGGTAAGCAAAAAAAAAAAGAAAAAAGACAGCAAAATATCAGGACTTAAAAATACTTGTTTAGAAACTACAACTCCCATTTAAATTAATTTGTAGAATTTATTTTCGAACATTACATTCAAAAAAACGTAAGGTGAAATATTAACTGAGTATTAAAAATTTCAGATCTAAAAATACATTCCGCTATGCCCATAACAGAGCAGTGTGTAGCTTCGCAAAATATGGTAAACTTTTTTTTCCTTGATATACTCATTCCAAGAGTTGGATTGGCAAATATATCAAATTATAAAGAATTTTTTTGCAAATCGTTTGATTTAACCTTTTTCTCTTTGTTTTTTTTTTTGTTTTTTTTGTTTTTTTTTTGTTTTTTTTTATTTATTTGTTATTTTTTGTTTTTTTTTTTATTATTTTTTAACTTTCTTGGTCCTCTTTTTGTGGTTTCATTTTTTCAAAAAAAATTGTTTTGTCCTGGTAGAAGGCAGTGGTCCTACTGTACTTTTGGGATGAAGATAGCACAAAACTTTATAAAAATAAAAAACGATTTGATAGTTTGACAGTATAACAAGATATATATTTAACAAACAATACCTAATTAGCATGGAAAAGTTATTATCGGTTGAGTCCAGGTTCTTGAAAGACAAATTAGGCGCCGTTATCAAATACCTTAATCTGAATCAAGAAATCTTTTGTTATGATTCTGAACCTAGATAAGTCTTTATAATTTTCAAAAAATGAGTTAATCAATGTGACAAGGTACTCCTCATTCAATTGTTGGAACGCACCATGCAACATACTAGCAATGTACTGCTTAATGAACTGTGAGTCATTTATATCGGACCCATTTGGTTTTTCAAACATAATCCAATCATTACTTTTATTTTCCACAATGCTTATCATCTTTGTCAACAACTGAGTTTGCAATTCAAAGCCAGCGATATGATCAGGATCCGTTAAAACAACAAAGGTATCAGAAAGTATTGGCATGTAAAAATTTGTTAAAAATGCTCTTGTAAATTGTAAATCTTTGACTTGGGGTTTCTCGAGATTTCTTAAAAATTCAACAGCAAAAGATAAACCTAAGTCTTCAATATCTCTATTATAGTGCTTGAAGGCCCACAACATAACATCGACCAATGAAGAAACTGCCTCACCACTTAACTGTAAGAAAGCATCAAATGATTTCAAATTAATAACCCTCAATAGTTTATAAAATTGAAGACGATGTTCAGGATATGTTGCAAAATCTTTACTAATCATCTGAACAGTACAGATGAAAACACTTTGCAAAATTTGAATCACCTGGTTAGAAATCATGTGGCCAACTTTGTCCACAACAGTGCTCAAACAGATTAATACTTCAGCATCTTTTGCGTCTTCCACACTTGCTTGGTAATCTGTTAACACTGCTTCCAATAATGGGTTAATTAAGTTGTCCACAACCTCTTGCAAGTTATCAGCAGAAGATATGTAAGTTTCGACGACATATAAGATTTCCTTTTTTATGGTTCTTAATCCACGTACTTCACGGGATTTTGTTGCTTCAGCACCTTGTGCCTGTACGATATTAGAAATCATAGAACTGGTGGTTTGGTATAATTTTAGCATGTTTTGATAATTTCTAGCCAATTGACCATAAAATGCAGTTCCCAAGGACTTACACACGGCTAAATTAGTTTTAATGATATTAGCGATCACCTTAACAGTGTCTAAGTTGTTTAATAATAATCCAGAATCTTGCTCAGCTTGCTGAATAATTGCGTCAAATGCAATATTTGGAAGTGTCATCAATTGGTTGATGAGAATATCTCTTGTGGTTTTGGCAGGTTGAGCGCTTATTATGATTCCACAGGCCTCATAAAATGTATGAACTTGTTGGGGACTCAAGTCTTCTGTAATTGCTGTGAGCTTTCTAATGATCTCATCAATAAATGGTTCCGATTCATCGGTATGTGTGATAACAAAGTGCTTTTTACATTTTTGCACAATTTTAATAAATGTATCACAAGCCATATCCTGGACACCTTCGTGGGTTTCGTGCATAAATTCAAATAATTTGTTGACAACAGTTTTCAAGAACTTCCAGTGAGCTTTCAAAAAACGAGGATACTGCCCAACAATATACATGATATTTGACGCAACTACAGCCTTATTGTCTTTTCCTCTTTTCATATCAGTCAATGCCAATAACTCCTTAATTACTGTAACAAGAAACTTTTTCTCCATATCTTCGGACATTGTGCCAGATATAGAACCAATAGCCCAACACAATGTATTAATATTATGCCATGACCATTCTGATCCATCAATTTGTTTTTCTAATTTGGTGATCATAATTTGTTCAGTATCTATAACATCCAAGTGAGTCAAATAAACCAACAACTCTCTCATGGACTTATACAATGTGATAGTATCAGTTTCTTTAACAAATTCTCTGACAATTTCTCCTTCATCGTTCTCGACAATCAACACTTCTTCAGGTCTTGCCATATTTTCAATAACAATTAATCTCAATTTTGAGAGAACATCATTATAAATATGCTTTCTCAAAGGGAGCTTTTCTAAAAGACTAGGATTTGGAGCACCGGCAGATGGATTGAAAGTATGGCCGTAACCCAACTGCATCAATGCGCTCATTTCATTTTGTGGAACTCTTTGAACTTCGGTGAATAAACCAGATACCAATTTTAACCAATAATCCAAACAAGTTTTGAATAACTCTCTTTCATCAATTCTTGAAAGCTGCAAAATATATTCATTACCAGTCAATAATATTGGCTTGTAATCATCATTTTTTTCCAAAAATTCATAGTGATTAGCCAAAAAAGTGGTGAAATATAATGCTAAATCCTGAAGAAAATCTTGATCTGATTGACTGGCATTTGTGTATGCCCCTTTCAAATCAGCACCTACAGGAAATATCCCATTAATCTGCTCTAAAGAACCAGCAAACATTTTAACAAAATTTTCATTATGAGACACGGATATCAAAGATGCAACTTCGGTAAGACACTTAATGGACACAGATCTAGTTGAAGAGTCCTGTAAAAACTTAATACTGAGATAATTCAATAGGTCGGTTTTGAAAATATAATCTTCAGGAATCCATTGAAGATATCTTAAAAGACATTCTAAAGTTGTAACGAGCAAAGAAGGCTTATCTGCTTTATCCAAGACTTCATAACATAACTTAAAAATTTCTTGAAACTCATTTGCCAAAGACTCTTTCAAGTTTCTGATTTTACTGGTAGTCATTTGTTCACCTGAAAAATCGAAAATTTCTTCAGACAATAATTTCAAGATGACCATATTGTTTTCACATATATTATAACCTGCTTTTGAGGAATTCACCAATTCCGGAATAAAGGCTGACCAATTTGTAGGCCAATCTTTTTTAAGAATTTGTACTAATACCAAGTCAAACTTTCCAATCAAAGGTCTTTGGGATTTAAAAATAGCATCATCGTCACATAATCCAATGATCATGTTCACAATAAAATTACGGATACCCAATCTTTGTTCTTCAGGTAAAAGCATCCATCTTTCTCGGATCAATTTATCCAAGATTGATAAAGCAATGAACTTACTTTCAGTGACTCGTGATGTTTCTAAAATTTGACCAGCTCTCTGCCATGAATCAGCATTATTTTTGAAATTGAGAAGAACTTGATCAGCAGCCACCCCCGCTCTTGTTCTTTTACCTTGTTTATAGAACACGTCCACTATTTCATCCAAAAGATTGACGTCAAAAGGTTTAGAAAAATCAAGGACGTCTTGGTATCTTTCCATTTTCTTCTGTTTTCTTTAATCTTTTCAAATTCTCTTTAATTGCACTGAATGTTGCGTTATTAAATTGGATTAAGTTGAAAATGGCGGTAATGTTGAAAATAGCTTAGTGTTTATTGGATTTAAAAGAAAAAAAACCAACAATTGAAAAGACACTAAAATAATAGCAGAACTGAAGATTAACAAATTTTTTTCTTATTTAAATTTTTTCTTTCAAGTTGTTTCTTCTATATCAGTCACTAACCGCAAGCTATACTAGAAGTGTGAATCTTGGGATTGTAGTTTTGTTTTTGTATTTTTCCTGTTCAAAAAATTTCAAAGAGCTAACATATCTAGGGGGGCGGATCTTGAAGATTACCCGGTAAAATGTTTGAAAAAGCGACGAACCCTTTTTATCTGGGACTCCATTCAAAACCAAAGTAGAAACAGCTACAGGAGAAAGAAAAAAATGAAAAAAAAAAAATTAGAAAAATTGAAGAGCCAGAATTTGATTTTATAATTCTGAAGGCATGCGAAGCATACCATGATTGCGATTTGCAGTTTCCCCCATTAATCGCCTACTATATCTTTGTTGCCATGAAAAGCTAGTCAAAGCAAACAGATTATTCAGGAATTCTGCCTCTTGTGGGCTCGAACATCCCAATATCAGAACTACTACAAAACGAGAATATACCTGAACAATTAGTAAAAGCTTCCATCTTATAAAATCCTCTATATTTCAAAACCCACGACATTCAATTGTCCCGGTTACTATCAACCACCTCCCACGCTCTATTTAATACTTACGTTCTACACAGTATTATAATCCCCTTCCCCAGCACTTGCCACCATACTGTACCGTCTCACTCATGTGTATCTTGTTACACCTATTCAATATAGTGATTCAACATATCTAAAAACATTTACGAAGATAAGAACAAACACCCCAGAAATTGAAATACGTGTTATGCCGGCCGGCGCATAAACTGTTCACTTTTCGCAGATTCTCAAAATAGGACAATTCTTATTATTTGGAGGTATTTCTTTCTGCTCTTCATTTAATATTTGCCGAACTTGTCCGGTACAAACATCAAATTATTTGGATCCAGATCATCCTTGAATCTGTCACCCTATGTGATGTGACCCTGCTAATAGACGAAAACTAAGTAATAATCCTTTTTTTTTTTTTTTTTTTGAAACAACTATCATTATTTTTATATTTAAGTAAAAAATCGATTTTGGTTGGGTTTTACAAATCAAAATGAAATTGAGAATAGGTAGACACTATTTGAAAACGGTATGTTTTTTTTTTTGGCGCTTGCGCTCGCACCTGCAAACAGCCTCCAAAAGAGTTTACATATTATTGCTGTATGCTACAACATGCAGTATCCGGTTTTGTGTAACATTCTTACAGAGCTATTTCAATGACAATCTTTGAATGTGTAAGTAGATTTCACCATTGAATTTTTTTTTTTTTTTTTTTTTTTTTCAACTGGGCTATCAGAATAACCACTCGCGTATATATAAAACTATTTCAATAATGTTTTTGACAAATTTGTTCTACATGCTTGCATTTTTTTCTTGTTTTTCGTTGTCACATGGACTTGAGAGAGCCAAACCACAAATAGCGTCCAGTGCTGAACTTGAATCTGTATCTTTCGATCCGCAACTACCTTTCAAATGGCCTTCTAAGTCAATTTCAAAATCTGCAAAGCAAACTGGGGCCGATATTTCTCCGATTATTATTAAAGGTAACAAATTCTTTTACCTAAATGATGGAACACAATTTTACATCAAGGGAATCGCATATCAGCAGACTATTGATAATTCACTATTAAAAACTCAAAAGGAAGACTTTCGAAAAGTTAAATCGGATGCTTTCCAAAGCAATAATTATCAAGATGAGCTCAAAAATGAAGAATTTTATCTAAATTCTCTTGAAATTAGCTCTGCAGAAGGAGATATGGTCCGATATGTCGACCCACTAGCAGATGAAAAAAGCTGTTTGAGAGATTTACCTTATTTAGTTGATTTGGGCGTCAACGTTATTAGAGTATATTCCATAAACCCTTCAAAGAATCATGATGTTTGTATGAATGCATTGGCTGGTGCAGGAATATATGTCATCAGTGACTTGTCTGAGCCCTTTAATTCGATCAATAGAAAACATCCTTCATGGAATAAGGAGCTTCTTGACCGTTATAAATCGGTCGTAGATGCTTTAGAAAAATACAATAACGTTTTGGGATTGTTTGCTGGAAATGAAGTAACAAATGATAGAACAAATACAGACGCTTCACCTTTTGTGAAGGCTGCTATAAGAGACACAAAAGCATACATTTCAAAAAAAGGCTACAGATCAATTCCAGTGGGATACTCATCTAATGATGATTCAGACACTAGGATTGACATCGCCGCATACTTTAATTGTGGTGATACTGACAGTACTGTTGATTTTTATGGCATCAATATGTATGAATGGTGCGGATATTCTTCTTACTTTAGTTCTGGTTATAGCGAAAGAACTGATGAATTTAGAAATCTTTCTGTACCAGTTTTCTTCAGTGAATTCGGATGTAATTTAGTGAGACCCAGACCTTTTCAAGAAGTTGAAGCTCTTTTCAGTCCTCTCATGACAGATGTTTGGTCTGGGGGGATTGTGTATATGTACCATGAAGAAGAGAATAACTATGGGGTTGTAAAAATTGACAGAAAAAAAAATCAGGTTAAAAAAATGGACGACTATAAATTATTGAGAGAAGCTTATAGAAGCATCAGTCCAAGGAGGATCAATATTAAAGACTTAATCTCAAATCAGGCCGAAGAATCAAATTTGGTGAGCTCTAATGCTTGCCCAAGATTAAGTGATACTTGGAAAGCATCCGAAAATTTGCCTCATACTCCGTATGGTTTCAAATGTGAATGTTTAGAGACTTCACTAGATTGTATAGTATCTCCCAAAAGAAAGAACAGCGATTTTGAAAAGATGTTTGGTTTGCTTTGTGACAAAGTGGATTGCTCGGAAATTACCAGCAATGGAACAACTGGCGTGTACGGGCATTATTCTGACTGTGATATTAAACAAAAACTATCATATTTATTAAACTTATACTATTTAAAAAATAATAAGGACCCAAAAAGCTGTGATTTTCAGGGAGAAGCCACTTTAAATAAGCAACCTTCGTCAAAGAAAGATTTAGAAAATATATCTAAACAAGGCATTACCTGCGCTAGCGTTTTGCATGAGATATCAGAAACCCCCACAAAGGAACCAAGTAAAAACAAGGGGGCAAACTCTGGTTCTAGCAGCTCTAGCCCAAAGACCATTCAAACTTCCAATTCATCAAAAATACACCCCAAACATTCGAGCCTTTTGGCACTTATATTACAGTTTTCTTTTTCTTTTTTCTTCTCTTTTCTGCCCTTATACTAGACTGATAAACCTTTATTTATACAAAGAAATGAAATGAATTAAATTTTAATAATATATATTTATATCATGAACTTTTACATTAACCAATCAGGCTCCCAAAATTTTTCGTCAGATATTTTCCATGTAGGGAGCCAATTTAAATATTTATATTCTGTATTTCGACCTTCTAAACCAAAACTCAATGGACTAAAATACCAAAATAATGAAACGACAAAGGCAAAATTCACAAAGTAAACGCCCACGTAGAGTACTTTTTTCAATATTAAGGGGCTTTTCTTCAATCCACCAAGAGCTAGTTCGAACACATAGACATAAACCAACATCGCAAAATACAATGCAGGCAAATAATGATGAACATAAGTGACTCTCCCCATGATAATAAATGGTGAGTAGTGTAAACCCCAACCAAGCATTGGATAAACACCACCCATTAATAGCATATCAAACTTTTTAGTTTGTTTTTCGGTAGCCAATGGAAAATCTTCATATTGACGTTGCCATCTTAAAATATACCAAATCAAAATTAATGGAAAAATTGCAACAGCCAAAGTAGAAGTCCAAGTTGTTGCAGGTGAGCCCATTAAGTAATATTTTATGTTTTCATCACCCCAGCCACAAAGTCTAATGCCTGTATATAAAGTGGGCCATTGCCACCATTTTGAAGCCAATTCATCATGCTTTTCCGGATCTGGAACAAGTGCATTATTAGTTGCCATCATCGCAATGTTCAATTCTACGAAATTTTCAAAAAAGCCAGGTTTTGGTAATTTGAAGTCTGAAGGAGGCAAAGGTAACTTAATATTTTTATGCGACTCAATGTTCCACCAAGTTGATTTATCTTTCTTATAAGTTTTCTTAACATCAATACAGACCACTTCGCCCTGAGAGAAACCCCAATTAGGTAAGCTTCTCCCAGATGAAGCCAAATAGCATCCCATGTCTTCATTTTTGAGGCGAAATGATGTTGTGAGAGGATGAATTCGAGCTTTGTGTTCTTTACCATATTGACGAACAACTTCAAGAACCCAGTTATCACGCATATCACCGATAGTATCGTTACCATAACCCGACACTTCCCAGAATTTTTTTGATACTGGGGCTTCCATTGGATGTGTGTGCAAGTTTCGTTTCGTTTCAGCATGCGATAAACGTATTTTCATACCATCATAGATATATTCTATATCGTCACCTTCAAGTTCTCCATCCCATGCATCCATACCATAAGATCTTTGGAAAATCCACACATTATTTGCATCCTTGTGAGTGTAAGTTGTAACTTGTTGTTGTTTAGAACCATCGGGATAGCTTTGAATATGAGAATGCAATAAAGAGCCACCCTTCAGTTGATTTTTCAAAGTCATTTTGCTGGAGCCTAGAGCAATATCTCTTGGACCACCATTTAAATCAGACCCTGCCAAACCAGCTTGGAAGAGAGAGCTCATATTTGAATCACCAGGTCCACTATGCCACAATAGATCAAAATGAATTTTAAAACATAACATGAAGACTGAAAGTGGCACAAAAACTAATGCAACGACACGGGAAAACCAGTGGTAAAAATAAGTTCCACTGCTCATTGATTTATCACCCCAATACTTCCATAATTGAATTATGCTGTAAATGCCAACCAACCCAGTGACAAACAATCCTACCATTTTAACTGAATCTACACATCCGATAGAAATGCCCAAGAGGAAGATCCATTTCCACCATTTCTCTGAGAAAGGTTGATACCTGTAAGTGTGAAATTTGACGAAGCAAAATATTGTAGTCACAGTGAAAAATAGTAACATCGCATCGAGCAAGATGAATCTTCCTAAAGTAACATAACTTTGTTCCAAAGCAACCATTAAGGTAAAGAACCAAGTTGGCAATATACCATAACCTATCTCTTTGCAGGTAAGATATGCAAATGGAACACATAATCCGCTAAATACCGCTTGAAACAATCTCATTTTAATGTAATCAATTTCTTTAGGATATTCCTGACCAGAAGGAAAATCCCAAGAACCGTTATAACCAGCTAAATATCCACTGAGGCCAACTAGCATTTTACCCAATGGTGGATGAACGTCATGATAGAATTCGTGCCTAAGATAGTAAGAACCAAATTTTCCAAAATGGGCTTCATCCCAAACAACGGTATCATTAATACCAATTCTGTACACTCTCACCAAAAAACCTAAGGCAGTTAAAAGGATCGGAGCTAACCATGATTCAACATTCTTTAAAAAAACAATCATTTCTTCTCTTTCTTGTGTTGTATGTTTATTCATGTCATCAACATCATATTGTTCTTCGCCATCATACCCATCCTCTTCTTCAATTTCTCTTTGAAGGCGATCAAATTCATCAAAATCACCATATTCGCCATCAAAATCGTCCTCATAGACATGTTCCAAGATATTGGCACTTCTAAACGACAAGCCCGGTCCTCCTTTTGGGGTTTCTTTTGGAGCCTCTACTCCGGTACTTTTTCCAGAATATTTTACTTTTTTAGCCATCTAGTATGTTAACTTTATTGAACTTATAGTATTATTAGTTAGTTCAAGGGAGCTTTTCCAACCAAACACGTAATCAAAAAATTGCAAAAAAAAATTTTTTTTTTTCCTGCAAGAAAAATGTCTCTCTTTTTTTTTTTTTTTTTTTTTTTTTTTTAATCTCTTTGTGATTACTTTTTCCGATTCTCTTTTTGTATGGGCTTTTGTGATGGTAAGACTATAGCTGATAATACCTTATACATATCTCTATATCAAGGGAAGGAAAATGCACATGTTTGAATGATCTGATTTATCTTATACATGATGAATTATTTTTCGTGTCAAAAAACTTGGAATGATTGTGAACAAGTTCTGTTCCAGTCATTCCAAGAACGAACAGTACCAAACTGACGGTTGATTAGAGCAGGAAAAACAAAAAATTTTTTTTTTTGCTTTAGCTATTTGTTTCCTGTTTATTAATGAATGACGACTTGCCATATTGTTATAATTAACCTTAAAAACAATACAGTTTAGTTTAGCATCCAAATATACTCAATATCATCAATGTCTTCGGTATCGCAGAAAGCTCAAGAGTTGTATGAAAAAATGATGGAAAAGCCCCTGGGCACATTTTTCTCTCAACCAGACCTTGAGAAATTGATCAATGTATCAAAAAAACTTATTCTTGATTTAGTTCAAGAACTTGTGAATGGTGACTTAATGAAACTTGCAACTAAAGATGGGCAACTTGTTTTTTCTGTTGTAGCAAAAGCTGAGGCTGAAAAGGTGAGTAAAATGACAGAAGAAGAGAAAATGGTATATAGTCACATTGAAGCTGCAGGAAGAGATGGTATTTGGCAAAAAATCCTCAAAACCAAAACCAATCTTCATCAGCACATCTTTAATAAATCGTTAAAAACTCTTGAGCAAAAAAGATATGTGAAATCAATTAAAGATGTGAAACATCCAACTAGAAAAATTTACATGTTGTATAATTTGCAGCCTTCAATAGAACTTACTGGTGGTCCATGGTTCGCAGATTCCGAACTTGATTCTGAATTTGTTGAAAGTTTACTTGGCATTGTATGGAAATTTGTTACTACGAAGTCCTTCCCAAATGCTTTCCCTGCTGAAATAAGAGCCAACGGCGAGATTTATAACAAAGAGCAGGCGTCATATTCCGCATCATACCAAGGTTATCCTTCATTGGATGATATTTTGGAATTCATCAAAATGACAAAGATTACAACAGTTGAACTTAGCGCTAACGACATAAAATCCTTATGTGATGTATTAATTTTTGAAGATAAAATAGAAAAAGTGCCAATGGGTATCGATAGTTATAGAGCTACATGGCAAAGTGTATTAGAAAACCACGGTGGTGTACCCGTTGGTGAAAATCCAATGGCAATGAAAGAGGCTCCTTTCAGTATATTTGACTTTTATACGCAAATGTCACCTAGTGAAAATGACCCTGATGTGGTTGCCCTTGATGGTTGGATCAACAATTGATTTTGTTTGTTTGCAGTTTGTAGTTATAAAACTAATATAATTTGTTTACAATAAAAATTTTATGAATCTATCAAACTCATGAAAGTAGCCCAAATAATATTCATCAAGAAAAAAAAAAGGAAAATTAACCACCTAAAAAATAGCTTGAACGTACTACATCAAGCTTTCATTATATAAATACAACAGAGGGACATTTTGGAAGATTGGAAGAACAAGTCTTCATTTTTTTTCCTCTTCATCGCCACTACTTCCCAATCTAAACCCTTTACCTGAAAATGGTTTAGTTCTTGAGCCATGTTCACCATTTTCGTTACTATGACGGCTAAATCCAGTTCCTTTTTTGCTACGAATATCGCCTAATGTAACAAACTTGTCCCTATTACTACTACGTGCTCCAGTATTGTTTCTGAGCGTGCTTGGTCTACTGTCGCGTTGGTTCGTAGAAGAACCGCCGAGACGGTATCCTGAACTTGTACGGTTTCCAAGACCTAAATTTGTTCCATTCTGTAGAGCACTCATATAGTACAGGCATCTCTCTATCATAATTCTCAACCATTTAGGAGCGCTTAGATATCCTGTGTCTTTTTGCTTTAGGAATTCAAAGCTGGATATATTTGCAGTTCTAGGATTGGATTGACGAGAAATATGGTATTGGATGAGAGAAACAATTGGGCCATAATTATGATTTTCAATACAACAGTAAACATAAGCCCCAGAAAATCCTGATAAATCCACAAAAAACATATATGGGCCGCCAATAATCAAATTGAACAACAAAAATAGATAAGGCAAATAGCCACTTTTAAATCTGAAGAAAAAAACTTGAACAAGTTGCTCTGGATCTAATCTGGAAAATGTGAATCTCAATGCTGTCAAGAGTGGGCTGAACAAAGAGATTGCACCAGTGTAAGGACTACTGGCCAAAATTACTAATCCCACGATTAACATGTAGTAAATATAGTTTGCAGCATCATAACGGAACTTGCGAATCTCAATGTCACGAGAACAGGTGTAGAATGTGTAGATATCTAAAAAGGTATTCATTCGGCTGCTAAACATTGGTGCCATAAACGCTGTTATAGCACGCCATACTTGATAACGGGAAGAAAACAACCCCCAAGACCAATAGAAATGGTGTGGTATAATTATTTCGAGTGATACAAGAAGAAGTAAAATCAGGGAAAAAGTGATGAAAACCCGAGTTATTGGAGGTATTGAGTAATAGAAGCTGGAAAAATCCGTTGCCATATTGTGTGAACTGCGATTATAATAGAAGATTAATTGAATTGTCAGAAAGCCATTAATACGTGGTTGGCTTCCAGGGTCGGAAAACACCCAAATGATTTTTCTTATTTTAGGGTTGTATCTCTCTGAGCAAAAAAGTGATAGATGCACTACATTTATACCAATCGTTTGCTCCCAGCACTCTATGCTCTATCCTCCGCTTTTCTTCTTATGGTGTTACAAGCACCCAAAATCATTACAAACAAGTGAGGAAAAAATTAGGTAGATGTTGAGTTGAAATCCTTATTACAAAACTGAAAATAACTATCTTTTCCAAATTAGCCTTGGCTATAATATACGATGGAGCCTTTACAACCAAAATGGCTCGCTTACTTAGATATTTCAATGGTTGATAAAAAGAACGAAAAAAAAAATACATCTGAAGCATTAGCCTTTGGGCTCAACTAAGCTAAAAATTTAACTGCAGAAAGAAGGCAAACATTAAATATTGAAATTAAGTTGTTGGAGGTTGATTAAAAGTACCGAATGAACACTGAACAACAGTTCAACGATGTGGAGAAATCCGTTTCTTTCCCAATAAAAACATACCAGGCAAAGCCTAGCAATATTAAGTTTCTTTGAAGACCAGTTTTCTACTGCCCAACCAAAAGGCACCAATTCAGGTGCTGGATTTGAACAGGGTCATAAAGAAGGCAAAAATTGGTTTAATGAATAAAGAAGATGTGAAAGTCATTTAGTTGAAATTTGAGAAAAAATATTTCTTTTATAATTTTTTCCTGGGTCATGTGATATCTAAAAAAATTTTTTCACCGTAACTAGAACCCAACACACTGAGGCCTTGTTATCCGCTGAGTCTTGAGCTTTTTTTTTTTGTTTTTTTTTTTAATATATAGAAAGGACCCATTACCCGATGGAGAGCCGCGACCTGAGACTTTTCTGAGCTAATTAGTTTCACTTCAACATAAAAATTGAATTTACACCAAGAAAACCATCTTAAATAAAAAACTCGGTATTAGACCTCTCTTTCTTTGAAGACCGTAGTGATTCTGCATGTTGATAGCTATCCAGAGCCAGCTTAAGCTATAAGCTCCCCTTTTGTCATGCGGATTACTTCCCGATTCGTCCTATATCAGGGAAGGTTGATAGTTGAGTATCTCGCTTCATAGAACATCAAGAGTTTTAATATTTTCTTTTGCAAATAATTCACCAATGTCTCAAATTAATTACAAAACATGAACAAGCTATTTAGGGCTTGTTTTCCCCCATGGAGGTTTTTTATTTGTTGGATTTTTTTTGTTTTTCGCATTTTCTAAGCTAGCTTTTCAGCTGTCAAAAATATTTTCGCGTTTTTTTTTCCAAAAAAAAAAAAAAAATAATATCTTTTTGTTTATAAAAAAATATTTATAAATTAAAACTTTCCATTACACACCCCTGCTTACCAGCGATCCAGTGATACAGCAGGAAGTGGGAAACAAGCAATGCCAATACCAAAAAAAAAAAAAAAAAAAAAAAGCAACACAAAGCAAAACACAAGCTTATCTGAGCTTCCTCAAAACCTAACACCACCCACCAAACACTAAAAACCATCGTAAAATGGCGTTGTGTTTCTTGTTTGTAGCATGTTATAAGGGCTCATAATACCAGAAAAAATTCAGGTAAATAGAAGGCTCACCTCACCATCTGGACTATCTTTTTCAAACAAAATGTAAGGGTCCAAAAACACGGATTAATTTTTTTTTTTTTTTAATTGGCTGGTGCCAATTTCAACAAGTCTATAACTGAATGGATTGGTTACTAAAAATTTCAAATTATCAAGAAATAATAAATGGAAAATCAGAAATTGGAAGTTAGCATCGCCGAATGTTCAAATTTCATGAAACAAAAGAGAATTGCGGAAGCAATTCAATTGCTTTCTGAAATAATCAACGCGCTTAATAGCTATTCTGACCAACAGATTATAAAAGATAGAAGATCTCTAGGTTTAACCGATATTCCTAGTGACGGGCTACTCTACCATCCTAAAATCATTAACTTGTACGACTACCGTTTCAAGTGTTATACTAAAGTTGGTAACATTTCTAAAGCATATGCAGATGCAAAACTCATTCTCAACCTTCAACCATATGGTGTGAAAGGCTATCTTAGGTGTGGAACAATTTTTGAAATGAAGAATATGTTCGAAAAGGCCTTGAAAATTTATTCCAAGGGGATTACTGTGATCTATGATGCTCAGAAAAGAAATGAAAATATTAGTATTTCAGAGAATTTGATGAATCAGCTATTGGCTAAGAAATCAGCAGTAGAAAGCAGGTTATACTCTGCGAATAACCTGGTGGTAAAAAAGAGAAAGCTGCCTTCTGAAATTTTTGGAGCCCCAAGGCTGAAAAAACTTTCACCAAATAATCCAATCCTGCAAGAGATAAAGCATAAGTGCTTAGATCCATTACATGTCTTGCCTATAGAATTAGTTATTTTAATCTTCAAAAACCTCTCCTTGTCAGAGATAATGCATTCTTGCTTTTATGTTTCTAAGACTTGGAGAAATACTTTGTCGTCTATTCCTGATCTTTATCAATGTTTTCAATTCATGAGACCTTTATTACCGAAAGAATTGAATTGTTTTTTGTCATTCCTTCGACATTGTAAACGACTGAGTTATATGAAGAAAGTACAGGACCTAAAGATAAAAAAAATATTGAATGGGTATGAAGGCTACGTTATTAAAAAGCTTTTATCTGGTGTCATTGGTTTACATATTCTTAGGTTGAATTTGAATGTTTTTGAGTTAGATTTGTACCAGTTCATGGAAGTTGTCGAAAATAATAATGGTGTTACTACAAACTCTATCACTGACCTTCAACTATCTATTTCAACAACGCCATTATATGAAGAAAAAGTTCTTCAGCAGTTTCCTCAAATGGAGTGTTTGAAATTCCTCATAATTAATGGTCATAATAACCAATCCGATTGCAATATAGAGCTAAAAAAGTTTTACGAAACAAAGGTTTTGAAATTCTATAAAGAAATCTCAGGAATATCTTTTTACATGAATTTGAAAACATTGCATTTAGTTGCTAATAATTCCCAGACGTATTTCAAATCTAATATACCATTGGCCAATACATTCAAGTTTCGCAAAATTCCAAATTTAGAAAAATTGGTTATTGCTGGATTCAATTTTAAAAAATATGTGAAAGAAGCTATCAAATATCAAAATGAAGAAGATCAAGCAAGATTAATAGCTTCGAGAAACTTGCATAATCCATCTATTAATGAGGCTCAAATTAGAGAAATGGATTTTGGGATAGAGGCAAATAAGTGTGCGCTTAGGGGTATTTTTCAATTACCCAAGTTAAAATATCTTTACCTAGAAGGGAACAAGTGTCTCTCTTTCAGTATCTTTTTAAGTAACAGAATTAGTGAAAAAAAATTAGTTTCTAATAATTTAGAATCTTTAATATTGAGGGAAGAATCGGCTGAAAGGGAGACATCCCAATTCTTGACTGAGAGAACAATAAAGCTTCATGATTTTTCCAAGTTAACAGAGTTGGATTTGTACAACACAAAGTTGAATTTCTCGTCTTTAATGATATTATTAAAACATGCTGGGCTGAATTTAAAAAAGCTAAACATAGGAAACTCAAAACATTTGCATTTTCCTAATAATGTATTGCAAGCTCATCGCGACGCTAGTTCTCCAGAGTTTTTCAAGTTTGATGAGTTTTGTACTACTGTTCCCAATTTGGTTGAGTTATACTTGAATGAGTCAGCTACATTCAATGATTTTTCTCTCAAATGTATGAGGGACACTTTAATATCTTCAATTCCATATGTTGATATTCACAATAATTCTATTGATCAAAGACAAGTACGGAATTTGTTTCTTAGTAATTTAAAAGTTTTGGATCTCAGCTTCACTCGTTTATCCGGTTTTGGCTTATTGGATTTTTTTGGTTATCAAATCAAAAAACAACAAGTTACTAAGAAATCATCGATTTCTAGCAAAGTTCAAGTAAGAGGTGCCCTGAGAAGTGGAACTTCTCTGCAATCATTGCTGAAGTCTTCTGAAAATCTAGCGTTACTGTTACCATTCAAGCTACGAAAGTTGGTTTTAAATGGCATTGAAGGTATTTCCACAAATACGATTGACTCTCTCATTAGTGAAAAATATGTTGTAAAAATCGAGAATCAATATGATATGGAGAAATGGTGTCAATTTGGAAAAAATTCTTATTTACTCACTTAGGTTTGAAAGCATAAGTTAGCAGAGTAGTTTATGTGTATTTTTAGGAGTTTTAATCAAAATGAGGGCCAGTTTCCAAGATTATGTATACTTGTGAAATAAAGATTTTTCTCTGTGTAAAAATATATATATATATATGTATATATAATATTTCATACAATTTTTATGTATCTGTTAGAATAAATTCGTTTTACAAAGTGCAACACACATAATACCAAGAAAATATTCGCCTTTTCAGCCTATTTGATAGATTATTCCTTCCACTTACCAAACTTTTTGTAATCATCATAAACTGTCTTAAAATAAGCCCTTCCATTATTATCAAGATGGGCGTTAATGAAAGCCAATTCTGTAGTAGATAATACATCAAATACCAAGAACATACCATCTTGTATGATAATATTCTTTACTTTTGTGTCAAATGTGAAATTTAATGACAATTTAACAAAGAATAAAACAATATCAGATAAGTGCTTTCTAAGGTCCTTCTTGATCAAAGTATTATAAGAATTGAGCGAATCATTTCTGGATGAGTTACTTTTAGCTAAACTCTTGACAGATTGATCATTTGGTTGAACTAAGTTACCAATCGCTCTAGCAAAACTTTTTGCAGAATTAATTTTCACCTCTAAATCAGATGATGACAGGTTTGTGAGAGGTATCAACAAAGAGTTGTAAATACTAACAAATAAGTGATATCTTCCCGCTAGTCTGAATCTATACAATAATAGGATTCTTCTCAAAAAATTTGTGACAGATTCATAAATTATTTCATTATTGGCATCATGCAAAGTTCTAGTGACTTTGTAAATCAAAATTAAGACTTGCTCAAATGAATACTGATTTAAAAGAAAGCTGGCTTCACTTGATACGTAAAGTAGTGTTCTCACTATCATAAGTGTTAATTTCTCATTTCGTTTCTCATCACTGAGAACATTTATGAAAACTGAGACAGAGTCAGTCAACAACTTCTTTTTATTCAAATTTTCAAACCCCGATTTTCTCGACTTTAAGACCTTTAAAAATACTGACAACAAACTAAGCACCAGAATTTTGCTGTCGAAGTCACTTTTGAGTACTTCCAAGGCATAAGCGTACAAAAGAGTAAAGTCCTTTTCATCACTATTAATAAGAAGCCTGAATACACTCAACTTACAACCGGTTTCACTTGTGCCGACACCAGCTAGCTCTCTGATGATCATTCCTTCATCAAACTCTAAGAATTTATCAAAACTCTCGACACCATCCTTCGCCAAAATAAGATAGAGATTGAGATAATATGTTTTGAATTCAAAAGAATTAGAATCTATAAATTTTGGCATAATCGAAAACAATCCTCTTCTTACCTTCTCAAGTTGGCAATCATTGAACAAATTATTCTTGAGTAAATTCATTTCAAATTTATTGAATGAAAAATCAAATTTGTTATTTATGTTCAAATTGAACAAAGAATTAAATACTGATAGCAATGATGGGTAATTTAAAGGCTCCGATACTTCAACTTGGGAATATGTATCTAAAAGGTATTTCACACAAAAATCGGCGAAGTTATCCTTTATGCTATTGAATTCCGATTCATAAGTGTAATAATTATCAATCTGATTCAATAGAACATTACAGAAAGTCATAATAGTCATATTTTCTGAGTTGAAACACTTCAAGTTTTCACTCACAAATTTCACCAAGCTATTCAAATAAACCTTTGAGCTTGTATCATTATGTAGAATCAAATGATTTTGAACTACTTTCTGAATTATCTTATTGTTTAATTTATCCAATTTTTCATTTTGAATAGTTATCAAAAAAGATTCCATCTTAGAAACATCTGTCTCCAAACCTGACTTATATGTAGGGTGTGTCAATAGATACTCTACCGCTAATCTAATATTGTACAAAACCGAGATATTTTCCGGGAAATCTAATGAGGTGTCAAATAGATAATCGAGTAGATCTGCTCTATTCAACTTGTTAAAACATTCTAAAGGAATTTTGAGAATTATATCAGCGAGAAAGTTGACTGTTGTTTCGGATCTTGATCTTGATAATAATACAATTATCTCTTCAATCAAGGCCAGGTTGACTGTTGGATTTTCAAAAAATAATTGATTATTCAAAACTCCATTGAATAATTCCGAGTTATCAAGGCCCTCGTCTAAAAAGAATGCCATCAAACTAGAAAAGGTTGCAGGATCTTTTAATAGTAGCAATATATTGAAGAATCTTTTGAAAACAGAGTTTAGTATGTCTTCTTTGGCTTTCAGTGTATCGTTTAATATTCTTTGGATTAACTCATCAACATTTATTTCATTCTCGAAAGGAGAATGCTCTAAATACCTAAAAATTATGAGAACATGATAGACATTCTTGGTATCAACTATATTGGTAATTAGCGTTTTCTCAATTTTTTTAATATCCTTTTTCAAATCATCAAAACTGAACAAGGTTAAAAACTTATATATAGTTTCATAGTATAACTTCTGTTTAGAGAATTTTGAATATAACAGCAAAAGTTCTCTAAAGTAACCAAGAAGCATTTTTTGATAATTCTTGCTATGAATAAATGATCTATTTTCTTGCTCTCGTAGAATCAAATAATTTAATAATACGTCAAATATTTTGAAATCTGAAGACAATGAGCTTCTTCGTTGAGTAACTTTTTCAAAAAATGACCCCATGGTATTTTCAAGTTGGACAGATGAAAGAGCTTTCAATTTAGTAAATAAAAGTTCACTACATTTTTCAATATCAATTGTAGAAAGATCAAATAAAAATAGCTTCCGGTAAAGTTCTAGTAAATTAATCACTGATAGGGAGGTTGTACTGTAAAATTCAACAAATTGTTCATATACCTCATAAAAACTTTGGCCGCCTTGAAACTTTAGAATTAAAAGCAATACAAGGAACCCATATTGTTCAATGCAGTTATTAAAGTTATTAGAATGATTATTTTCCAAAATCATTAAATTTTTTAATAAATTAAAATCGACTTGCCCAAGTTTCGAGGATGGGACAGAATTTATTGCACCAATTAAATTTGAGTCGTTTTCTATATCAAAGAAGTCAATATCTATAGCTTTCATTAGTTCTTTGTTGTAAATATCTTCAATAAATTCAGTAGTTAAATATATTTGTTTCTCATCTGAATCGATCATGTTTATTTCTATAAGTTGGCTTATTGTGATACTAGGTTTGTTCTTAGAAATGATGCCTTCAACTATTTCTTCATTTGCCTCACTGAATATGGCTTTATTTGAAGATGTGGAAAGAAACAGGCAAGTACTAGCATACTCCACGAAAAACAGATATAACGTCGAGACATTTTGAAGGTTATGACCTTGATCTAAGAATATTTTGAAATGGGTCTTTAAAAATGACAAATGCAATTCTTCGACTTTAGTTACGTCAAAAGTGAATGAGTTTTCTATGAATACCTTTATCAACTTTTCACAAATAGAAATTATAGTCGAAGATTCACTAGTGTTTAGGATTGCAAGCAAATTATTTAACAAACCATTCTCAAGATAATTGCTGATCAAAAATTGAGAATTATCTTTGTTGAATTTCACAATTTCTTTTATGGAGTTAAGTTTGAGTGAAACTCTACCACGATCATTGAATTTGGTTTCCAAAAATCCATTACACGCCAAATAATCAAAGAGCCTCACAAGTAAATGAAAAAACTCTTGTGGGATTGGAGTAATATTGATAATTAGCTTGTTCACAATTGATAAGTAAGTGCTTAAAGAATTGATGTTTTTTGGTACAGTCAATAAATTTTGGGTTAATACTGATGAGAAAAATTTTTGAAAACTGGCAAGAAGCTTTGAATCACCACAGTCTAGAACTACAACTAATATTTGCAAGCATCTTATTGATTTTATTATTCTGACTATTTCCACAGAGTCTGAAGATTGAAAGACTTGGCTTATTATTAAATCAAGGATGTCCCAAACCTCTTGTTCTCTATAGAATGGTGCGTGCTGTTTTCTATTATTTTTGTTTGTAGCGACATTCAAATCCAGATTCAAGCGATCCGCCAACAACTGGATGACAAATAAGTGTTTTTTTGGTAAAATACTATTTTCATCATTGAGTAAGATTCTGATTACCTTAAATACTGTTGCAAGCTCATTTGAGGTTCGGAGAAATTTGGTTATAGCTTGCGTTGAATTTAAATCTGGTAATGACATTATTGTATGGAAAAAAAACTGTAGAATTTCACTAGTAAACTCTCAAAGTAACTAGAAGTATACTCTCACAATTAAATAATTCATTTATTTACAGTTGGGCCATCGTTACTGGATTACTATTGACGAGATTTACTAGAAGAAAAAAAAAAAAAAAAAAAAAATTTGAAAGATGAGATGTCTAACTTCATTACCCGCGCATGAACTATAATTTAGATATGTCTATAGTTGCAACTATGGTGAGAAAACCTCAGCTCTCTCACCCTTTATTTTTATGCTCCGAGCTCGATACCAACGTTTGTCAAACCTAGTACCCCTCCAATAAAAGATTCAATTTTGAAAACGACAATTTGATTCAACATGTCTAAACACACTTACGAAGAAAAGAAAACCTCTGGAAATTGAAAGGCGTATTAAGTCGACCAAACAGTGAATAAACTGTTTACTTTTCGCAGTCTTAAAATAAAACAATTCTTATTTTTTGAAAGTAATTCTCTCTGTCCTTTATTCAATATTTAGATAACTTGAATGATACAGACACCATATTGGTTACGGATCCTAGAGACCCTTGCATCTGTCACCCGGTTAATAGACGAATACTAACTGAACTGAACTAAACTAAACCACAGTGAGAACGGGCATTATTTATATTTCAATATGGACCAAACCAACAAATGTCCAAGAATACTTAAAAGTTCATCTATGGGATACAATATTATTTCTTCCCACAAACAATGTACTCTCATCTGAGGGATGTTCACAAGGTGTTAACAAATTTAAAATAAATAAATATTGTACATTTGTGCATCGAATCGCAATCTGATTTCTTTTGAACAAGATTTATTCAATATTGGCAGCACATAGAGGGTACTTTTTCTTTTGTTTGTAATTTATTTTTTACGTAATTATAAGAAGTAAAAACAGAAAGGGTTGCCACCCACAATATAGAATAATGATAGGGTGAGAGCGCTTCACGTGCCAGAAAAAAGTTGTCCTTTGAAAAATTGCCACTACACAAATTTATATCTTTATTTTGCAACTGGTCTTTTGCCACCCATTTCTTCAAGTTGTATACTATCAATTGCTACAAAAAAAATTAAAAGTAGTAGCATCAGCAATAGCACTATATTTATCAACAATTAATTTTTATAATTGATCATGTCTGAAGATAAAAAATCTTTGTTGGACACTTCTGGAAAAGAGACAGCTCCTGGCGACTCTGCTGCCACCGCTATCTTCAACAAAAAAGAAAAACTCAATACTTTTATCGTTGACAATTCCGATAAAGATGACAATTCTCTTGTTGAAATCTCATCTGATATTATTGACAAATTTGAGTTATTCAATGGCGACACTGTTTATATTAAAGGTAAAAAGAAGAAGATCACTGCCGCTATTGTTTTGGGTGAAGATGAAATGAAAGGCAAACTCATCAGAATGAATAGAGTTATGAGAGCTAACCTTGGAGTTAGATTAGGTGATACCGTTACCTTACATGCCTCTGCTGATTTCCCAAATGTTGCGAATATGACTGTTGTTCCATTTAAGGACACAATTGAAGGTTTAGAATTTCAAAGTAATAGTAACTTGTTTGACTTGTTTGTGAAACCATATTTTACGGACGCATTCAGACCAGCAAGATTGAATGATCGTTTCACTGTCAGAGGTCTGATGAGACAAGTAGAATTCAAAATCGTCAAACTTGAAGTTGAACCAATGGAAGTCAGTGAAGCCAATAATGTAGACTCTGTCTTCTACAAAATGCAAAATAACCCAGAATACAGATCACTCACTCATAAGGAACTTGAACAAATAAGATCCGAAGCCGGTTTAGTTTTCCAAGATACTAGAATCTACCTTTCAGCTGATGAAGCAATTGACAGAGAAGAAGAAGATAACAAAACATTCCAAATTGGTTATGATGACATTGGCGGTTGTAAAAAACAATTAGCGCAAATCAGAGAAATGGTTGAATTGCCATTGATACATTCCCAATTATTCAGAACTATTGGTATTAAACCTCCAAAAGGTGTTTTAATGTATGGTCCTCCAGGTACTGGTAAAACATTGTTAGCTAGGGCTGTTGCTAACGAAACAGGTGCATTCTTTTTTTTGATCAACGGTCCTGAAATCATGTCTAAAATGGCTGGTGAATCTGAAAGTAACTTACGTAGTGCGTTTGAAGAAGCTGAGAAGAATGCTCCTGCCATTATTTTCATTGATGAAATAGACTCTATTGCTCCAAAGAGAGACAAAACTAATGGTGAAGTTGAAAGAAGAGTTGTTTCCCAATTGTTGACTTTAATGGATGGTATGAAAGCAAGATCAAATATTGTTGTGATCGCCGCCACAAATAGACCAAACTCTATCGATCCTGCCCTCAGAAGATTTGGTAGATTTGACAGGGAAATTGATATTGGCGTGCCAGATGCCGCTGGTAGATTAGAAATTTTGAAGATTCACACCAAGAATATGAGATTGGCTGAGGACGTTAACTTGGAGAGCCTCGCTGCTGAAACACATGGTTATGTGGGTGCCGATATAGCTTCTTTATGTTCTGAAGCAGCCATGCAACAAATTAGAGAAAAAATGGATTTGATTGATTTGGAAGCAGAAACTATTGATGCTGAAGTTTTAGATTCTTTAGGTGTAACAATGGAGAATTTCAGATTTGCACTCGGAAACTCTAACCCATCTGCTTTACGTGAAACTGTTGTTGAAAGTGTCAATGTTACATGGGATGATATTGGTGGCTTAGACACAATCAAGGAAGAATTGAAAGAAACTGTGGAATACCCAGTTTTGTATCCAGACCAATATACAAAATTTGGATTATCACCATCCAAAGGTGTTTTGTTTTTTGGTCCACCAGGTACAGGTAAGACTTTGTTGGCTAAAGCGGTTGCCACTGAAGTATCCGCAAATTTCATTTCCGTAAAAGGCCCTGAATTGTTATCTATGTGGTTTGGTGAATCTGAATCTAATATTAGAGATATTTTTGATAAAGCTAGAGCTGCTGCCCCAACTGTGGTTTTTCTTGATGAATTAGATTCTATTGCAAAGGCAAGAGGTGGCTCTCTCGGTGATGCTGGTGGTGCATCTGATAGAGTTGTCAACCAATTGTTGACAGAAATGGATGGTATGAATGCTAAAAAGAATGTCTTCGTCATCGGAGCTACTAATAGACCAGATCAAATCGATCCTGCTTTGTTGCGTCCAGGTAGATTGGATCAACTAATTTACGTGCCATTACCAGATGAACAAGCAAGATTGAGTATTCTCAAAGCCCAATTGAGAAAGACGCCGTTGGAACCTGGATTACAGTTGGAGAAAGTTGCTCAAATCACTGAGGGTTTCTCTGGTGCTGATTTGTCCTACATTGTGCAAAGAGCAGCCAAACTTGCAATCAAAGATTCTATAGCAGCCAAGAAGGAAAGAAAAGCTCAAAAAGCCGTTAAAGAAGAAGAAAATGGTGATGTTAAAATGGAACAACAAGAACAAGAAGAAGAAGATCCTGTTCCATTTATCGCTCATTATCACTTCGAGGAGGCAATGAAAACAGCCAAACCTTCTGTCTCAAGTGATGAATTGCGTCGTTACAATTCATATGCTCAAAAATTGAAAGATTCTAGAAGATTGGATTTCAAGTTTGAGGATGATGATGATAAAGGTACTGGTAGAAGTGAGCATTCCGCAACTGCCAATACCAACAGCGGAAACAACGATGATGATGATGACGATCTCTACAGTTGATTTGTTCAATTGATAGCGTTCTTGTCTTCCTATATCTAACTTTCTTTCTGTATAAATGATTATTTTACTTTGTCCTCGACTCATATTTTCTGAATACTTTTTTTTATTATATATTGTCTTAATCTAGTATCTGTTTCTACAAATTGTATTTAGTATGTTGATGACTGGTAGGAGTCAACTTTTGTGTTGATTGACATATTTTTTATTGTATTTCTTGTTTTGAATCACTAAAAGCATAGCTACAATGTTTGATAATTGTTTTTAATTATATAATATTGATTTCTAAATGAAGAAGGAAAGGCTGAATGCTATTCCTTTACTTTTCTGCATATTAAAATATTTATGTGGGAGAAATTTGTTTGCCAGTTGTCTTCGCTTCAAAATGTTGTTTCAAAATGTTGCCTAATGGTGAGCAGCAGAAGAGTGGTGGAAGTAATATTCCAAAGAGTAACCACCAAGTAAGATACACAAAGCAAAGTGGAAGATTGGTTTACCAGAAGCATTGTCGCCGTCGAAGTATTTAGCTTTGTAACGACCAATGACGCCTCTTGGTTGGATTTCTGGTGCTTTTCCTTGTGGCAAAGCTTTGTAGAAAGCAACAACATTGCTCATACGTTTAGCATTTGGGTTAGAGCCTAAGTTCTGTATCAACTGTTAGTGTGTGTTTCAAGACATTGCTTTTATCCTTCTTTTTCATTTTTTATCTCTTTTTTTCTTCCTTAGAATACCTAACCATAGAACGAGGAATCCACTATCGATATATTGAACCTTGAAAAGGACTTGAGTATCCATTCAATATTTCTCAATTATTTGTTGATATATGCTTCCAAAAATTGATTGAATGACAATATTGTTGAGAGAAAATGCCAAATCATTTTCCAAGCACGTTGTTCGGAGTGTAGTTGAATCTGAACACATTATCTATAAACTTTTCCTTTCCATAATTTCCATATCTACAATTAATATTATTTCTCCGAATATTGTTGAATGAACTGGTGTCACCATATGAATTGGAGTAAACTGTTAAGAATGGCATCCAAGTAGAGCCCACAAAAATCTTGAGAAAAATGACAAACATGAGAAAACATAATCTTGTATTGTACCTTCAATCTCTCATTTTACTAAATTTCAATATCAAAATCAACAAAAATTGAAACTTTCCCCCTTCTCTCTATTTCGTGAATTATGCATTCCTCATATTAATAAGACAAATAAAAACTTACTTTAACAGAGGCAATCTTTGGTGGGATCAAAGTTGACAATTGACGTTTTGCAACAAATGACATTTTTCTGAATATGTACTCTTTAATGATTTCTTGAACCAGATCTACTGTTGGTTGATGATGGCTACTCTCGTAATAATTCTTTTTCAAGTATTTTTTTCTTATATTTTTCGAGTTGGTTACAGCTCAAGCGCTCAACCAATCACAACCATTAAAAAGCCTTTCACGTGAAATGGTGCTTATAGCATTTCGTCTAGATATCTGGTACAGTGCAGTTTAACATTAATAGACATGCTTCTGCGAAATAGAAGCTCTAGTTTAGATTAAGCAAGAATTGAAAATTTTCATTTCGCTAGTTATAGCTTCTAAAAGAAAAATTATTTATATGACATTACTGTCAGCCACTCTAATTCACGCTATATGTAAACTGTGGTTTTCGGCAAACTTGACAAAAGTATTTTACAGCCTTCGTAATTGAACTAGCAAAAGGCAGATGTTCATTGAGCCTAGAATAATATAAGCAAAAGAAAAAAAACTAAAATAGAATAAAATGATTAAATATATAATGAAAAAAAGAAACAAACTTGAAAAAAAAAAAATAAAAGAAACAAATTGAAGAAAATGAAAGAATGATGTAACTGATAAGAAACAAAGCAACAAATAATAAACTGAAAAAAAAAAAAAAAAAAAAAAAAATCTAGTAAAAACTCAAAAAACTATTGAAAGGAGAATGTTCTTTCGTCCAACGTTTCATTTAAAATAGCTTCTTACGTGGTTTTTGATGAGCTGGCATATTGGCGCCGGTTTTTTCCAAATCTATCTTCTTTTCCTCTAATAATTTGACCTGTTTAAGCAATTTTTCTTTCATCTCTTTATGTCTAGAGAACAATTCTGCTTCCGATTTTTGCAACTTTTGTTCTTTTTCTGAGACTTTTTGTTGAAAAACGTTCTTCATTTCAGCTTCCATTTTTGCCAACTTGGCTTCATGTAAAGCTTTTTCTTCTTGTTGTTTCAATAATGGATCGAATTCCTTAAAGACAGTATTATCTTGTTCAATACCCATGATGCTAAGTTTTTCAGTTCTGTAACTCTCATATAATTTCTTAGCAGTAGTTTCTCTCAATTCTTCCAAATAGTCTCTGATTAAAAGTTGACGTAACCTAACAAAATCACAGTGATCTTCATTATCAACTTCAATAATACCCCAAGGGTATGAACGTCCTCTTACTTTATTACCATCTTTGCCAAGAACACTATCAGTAGATCCAACAACGGCAAATGGAACTCTTGACATCAATTCTTGACAAGACAAAATGGTTTCTTCATCATCTTTTTCGTAGGTTGGTGGTCTGAAAATATTGATACCTTGAGCATTGATATCATCAATAATTCTTTGTTTGAAATCTGCAATTTCTTCTTCAGTCAAAGTATCAGACTTAGCAATGACTGGGATCAAGTTGACTTTAGCGTGTATCTTTTTCATGAAAGTGATGTCCAAAGGCTTCAAAGAGTGACCGGTTGGCTCTATGAAATAGACGAGAGCATGAACTCTATTATCAGTGATGGTTGTTCTATTTATTTTAGTTTCAGCTTCCAAATATTGATCAAATCTGGAGTTAATTTCATCTACAATTGGCTCCCAAGAATTAGTATTATTAATTGAGTCACCAAATCCTGGAGCGTCAATGACAGTCAAATGCAATTTGACTCCATTTTCTTCAATGTCAGCGGAAACAGTTTCAATTTTGACAGAAGTTGGTTTCTCTGCAGATGGTTCTTTAGCTTCTCTTGGTGGATAAAGTTCTCTGTTAAACAATGTATTGACTAATGTAGATTTACCCAATCCGCTTTCACCAACAATGAAAAAATTGAAGTTAAAACCACGACGGATAGATTTTCTGTGCCATTGTTTTGGTAAATTTGCGAAACCTACAAAGCCATTCAATTTACGACGAATAATTTTGACTTCACCGTTATCTTCATTAGGAGAAACGCCTTCACTCCCAGTTGTGTCCTTAACATTTTGAACTTTTTCGTAGTTGACTGAAAATTCAGAATCTAATTCTGATTGGATATTTTCGACTGTGGGAATAAACTATGTTAGTATGCTATTTAACGGTTGTGCTCACTTGCGTTTGTGGTCACGAAAACAATTTAGTAAGTTAACAGATATTGAATGGTGATGACACAAATATCCACATACCTAATGCCATTGGTAGATGTAAATAAATATTATAATATATCCTTAACACAATAGTTTGACAGGAATATGGTATATTAATTCACTATTTAAGAAAAGATGATTTTATTGGTTTTGTACATATATAAAATCTATTTTTTTTTTTTTATTTTTTTTGTGAAAAATTAGATATCTTTCTGAACACGAAACACAAAACCAAAATAATGTGAAGAGCACGTGAAACAGACAGCGCCCAAGAATGTACTCTCCGAAGTAATAACTAAAGTATTATTTTGCCTTCATCAACTCATAACAGGAAAATAATTAACATGTTCACTCAGTTAATGGTGGTTTGCCAAACATATTAATAATACGTGTTAATGTGTGTATACTGTTAGTGGAAAAAAAAAAAAAAAAAAAAAAAAAAGTAGTTTTGTTTAGGTCTTTCTTAGAGGTCCGAGTTTTAAAATTTGTGTCTATTAAAATTTTATTGTGTAAAAAATACTTTATGGTTCTAATCAAAAATGTAAAACATGCTTCAAAATAAATGAAGTCACAAGCGGTAACGAGAAAAACAAAACCGCAAATTGAAGATATAAAAAACATGATAGATGATCTAATTGAGAAAAATTAAGAAAATCATGTTTATCATCATCTTTTGCAGGTTGGGTATAAACAGCAGTTAAATAAATTTGAGCGCTATAGCTAGGTAAAGCCCATATACAACACATAACAAATATAACAATTTTCTCATCCTCGCTGCCAAACCAAGAATATTTATTTTGAACAGACGATACCCATGCAATTCCAATTATGGGTAAAACATATAATTTAATAATTGTCAATATCACAATATTTAAAAGTGAATAAAAACTTGTGCTATTATTATTCTTCGAGATAAATTTCTTTTTAAAGGATGCAGCTATGTCTATCAAACCAACTTTTTCATCTATGGTTTCGACCTTTTTCGTATTATCATACTTGATGAAATCCAATCTTGAGAGAGTGGCACTTATCAAAAATAAACTGAGAGGAACTTGAGCTTGAGATAAATAGGAACAATAATCCATAAACAAATTCAATGGAGGATAGTCATCTGGTGCATTTGAGTAATGGGGATTAATTGTGTTAGCAGGTGCGTTGGAAGGAGTAGCCACAAACAAATTCTTAAGCCAAGGTACCATAGCAACACCGAAGCTGACAAGAGTTGATAAAGTCATAGGTTGAAGAAGGCTTTTTAGGAAAACGCTAAAGAAATGATAACAAATTTCATTACATAACGAGCTTTCTTTCGGGACTTCACATATGGCATCATTATGAGCTTTAGAGCGTCTAAAAATCTCTTTTCGAGATGAAAATCTTTTACTTAATTGATCTTCCAAGTTTTTTGATCCTGGTAGCCTGTTGCTTCTCGATCTTACCAAGTCAAGTGCATTGATGTTATTCCGGATATTATCAATTTTATCATTATTAGTATGATTATCAGTGTTATTGTTATTGGTGGCACTGAATTCCACCACAATATCTTTAACATTTTGAGGAGGCTGCTTTCGTAGCTCTATTGCACGCAATTTACTCTGGGAGGATCCAGAAATTTGTGACATTCTTGATTGTAACTTTGACAAGCCTAAAGGATTGTGATTTGTTTGCAAATTTGCTGTGTTTTGCTTCTGCATATTGTTTTCAGCTATCTTAAACGGTCTAGGCCCCGCATTTTCGACCTGATTAGAGTTAATGGAAGACAAAATTGAGGACGCCTCACTTTCTTGGCTATAATTGTTATCCATGGTTGTTGTATTATCTTCTCCATCTTCTTTCTTCATATTTTCAGGACTACTGAAACTTGTAGAATTTTGTGTTAACTTGCTTGTTTTATCTTTGGCATCGAAGTCCAATTTTACTAAATAGTGGCCACCCAAATTATAGATAACAAATTCAAATACAGAAAAAGCAATGAAGGTAAATCCCAAACCTCGATTGATTTCATCATCGCTAAATAAAGAGTTATTGTATTCAAGAGATTGTAAAAATGCAATAACAATATTCGAGCCGGTAGAAAACATCATTGCAAATACTGCACCATATCTCCAAGTCTTCTGAGCTACTATATATTGCAAATTTGAGTGGGAAAAAAGTCTAAACTTCGACATTCCTGTTGATAAGAGCAACATAATACACATAATCAACCCTGATATTAAAATGTATAAAACGCTATTCAAACAAACAATACCGATTTGTTTGATATCTGTGTACTGTAGATAGGACACGACACTGTTGAAAATGAAACAAGGGACTAGGATGTGTTGGTTAAGGTACGAAACATTTCTGGTAGTTGATATGTCAAAAATATTTCGTTTTCCAATAAAATAACCTACAATCATAAGAGAGTAAATTTTGATTGTAGGTTTGATACAAGACCATATGATTTCACCAAGGCTTGGATTGGTCATTTTACAAAGTGCTATTATCAATGCCTTTTTTAATTTGTAAGCGTCTTGTACGTCAATATAGGCTTGTCATCATTAAATTGATTGTGTTATCACTATCTACCATCTATTACCTTTTTTTTTCAGGTTTTCTTTTTGCAGAAGATCGAGAGATGATGTTTTCATGTAAGATCTTCATGCTTATTGCGCAGATCATTGCAGCTAAGAAAAAATTGGGTACATTCCCCTCAGAGAGATTGGGGTTGTGTTACTAATATATGACTAATTCTATGTAAATATATATAAAAGGCAAAAAGTTACTTTTAAAGAGAAATAATTACGCTTGAATACAGATCATTGCGCGGAGAATTTATTTATCTCAGGTCTTGTCGCCTAGCAAGACCTATTGTCGCTTTGCCATGGCCTTTTTTGAATAATTTGTTTCGACAAAATGTGTAAAGTTTTGGTGAAAAAAGTGGTTATGAGCAATGATTCCGTATGAAGGAAAAACTAACACTCCCTTCGGGTCATTCCTCTATTTTCTTTCCTCTTCTGAAAAGAACAAGAGAACATATAGCTATGTAGTAAAATATATTAAGATACAAAAAATATAACAAAAAATATGAAAAATGTTAAAAATAGATAGAAGTTTGAAAAAGGATAGCCAATAAGAAATGATTAAATAAAATAAAACTTTTTGTTGTAAGGATTTTTATACTCATATGTGAGATAATAATTTTTCAAGCAAAGTATGGTTTAAGCTCACTCCAGGGAGCTTTTCCTGGGTAACTTAACGAGCTGCAATTAGCTGAGTCTAAAGGTAATTATTTCCTAACGGACGCGAATAACTCGAGAGTTAAGAGAAATCTCTTTTCGTGAAATTACTTTTCTGTAGGCTTAAGCTTTTGATTAATTATTTCTTTTCAGGCGTAATTATTTTGTGAGTATGTATTTTTTAGGACAAGGAAATTTTGCTCAATCGATGATGATTACCTAATTAATTAATATTTTCACATCATCTCTCATTGGCAGAGTTCTTCTGTTCATGCAGCTGGATCATACTGCATGAGTCAAAGAGACCCAACATGCCAGAAACTTGGTTAAGCCGGACTAATATGTTCAACACTTGATACTGGAAAATACTAAAGGCAAATTAAGCTAGACTTACGGAACAAATTAGTGGATAGTATTGGTGATATTTATTTAAAATACAAAAGAGAAGGGAAAAGAAAAAAAATGACAAAAAAGAAGGGCAAGAGGTGAGAAATTAAAGTAAACAAAACTTGAAGAGATTAAATATTAATGGATGTTGAAGACAAAAAAGAAAAAAGAAAAACAAATTAAAAAATTAAAGGTTAAAATGATTTGTGGTATTAGCTGAGCTAAATTAATAAAGCAACCACAGTAATAGCGCCTGTGATTAAACCAGTTTTTAGGTGAATAGAACTACCTGTACCTTCATAAGTACTTATAGACCAATTTGAACTAAGATTGGAGCTTGAGTTGGTGAGCTCGATAGCACTTGAGTTCAAACCTTCATCTCTTCTAGCAATAATAAAGGTTTCACTATGAGCGAGGACAGAAGTTCTATTGTAACCTTCACTGGTAACTGCATTTGTAAGAGAGCTTTTTGCGCGGACAGTTCCTTTATTGTATATTCTCTTTTCAAGAGCAGTGGTTCTATTGATAAATTGTGTCTTTGCATTCACAGAAGTACCATTATTAGCTTGTCTCTTACCATTAGCAGTAGTACCATCGGTAAAATTCCTTTTTGCTTTGCCAGTAGTTCCATTATCAAACTTCTTCTTTTCATATGCTAAAGTAGCATTGTTGCTGCTACTAGTTGTTTTGTGATAGCCAGAAAAAGATCTTTTTTCACTAATATTGGTGGTGTTGTAGCTATTAGATATGATTTTATCGTAACCTTCAGCATTGACCTCATTGAAGCTGGTAGTATTGATAGCAGCAGAAGAAACACAAATTAAAAGTGAGGTAAACGTTAATAAGGAAGTTGAAAATTTCATTCTGGTTATATAGCTTGATGAAGAGCGGTATCAAAACTGGTAATTAAAGAAAAAATAGAATATCAAGAAAAAGAAGAAGAGACTGTACTATTTTGATTTTAAAGTATACCTATTTTGAAAAGATAAATAGAAGATGATATTTTCTCTCTTTTATACCAAAGGGTAGCTTCTTTTTTAGTCTAATAAAGCAGCTAGGTATTTTACACTCGTCTAAATAATAATCATATTCGGGAACAATTTTTTCAATCAAAAATATTATTGCATGTTTCGGGCTATCACTGACGATTGTTCAAGGTACATCATGGGATCAAGTGATTCAAATAATAAGGACATTTTAAGGATGTTGCTTCCAAAAGCTGAATGGTTATTGTAAATTTGATATCATAATGCAATATTTAGTATACATTCACAGGTACTTTTAGTAAGTTGAACACAATTGTTTTGTAGACGCAGCCTTGAGAAAAATCTGGCTCACTTACCTCACAGAAGTTGATTTTAGGTATTTAAAGAGCTAGCTTTGTTATTGAGAGACCCTATAGATATAAATATTGCTATGAATAGCACAATATCGCTCATTACTATTATTCAAGTTATCTGGGTGCCTCAAACAAATTTTTTAAACTAGTCTTACCTTTATATGATTATTATAATCAAAATAAAACTGGTGGTGGGACAAGAGAAAGTTTTTTTAGTCCGCTGTCTAGGTTCATGGAACTGGGTTCCTTGTGCATTACATAGTTGTATGTACAATAATTGTGTGGGCTGGACTAGAAACCCTCCAGTTCAATTAAAAATAAATCAGCAGTGATTAAGATATTTAATATTTTATTAAAAGAGAAATTACGAGCTTCAAAATCTTAGCTAATCTTGTACAGTATAAAAGTAAAAGTAAAAATTATATGAATGCACCTTTTTTTTACATGATAATTTTCTCATGGTGTGAGATCAAATAGATGAATACATGACAATTTACGATATTTTGTATGTAATATTATACCCTTCTTTTAATTATTCTAAGCAGTATTCGACTATATATAAAAGTACACCATTTTTGAATTTTGGTGTACTTTTGGTGTACTTTCGGCATACTTCGATATACAAGAAGTAATAATAATTGGCTTTTGCTAAGCGCAATTTAGACTATCACCAATTGTTGAGATTGCAACTTTCGAACCTCAGGTGCCTCCAACCCCAGACTATAGGCAGTCTTACTCTGAGACCTTACTTGTTACTAGACTAGTTATAAGCTTCAACTTACTCTTGAGGTGATAGATTATGAAATCTTAATTGAAATTTATCGCTTAATTATGGTTTCGTAGCTTTGATTATCACTCAAAATTGTCAGATAACTGACTGATGACTGGTTGTCTGATATGAATAGATAGAGAGGAAGACACGTAACCCGGTTATTGCACCTACCGCTATTTTTTTTTTGGAAAGTGTACTTCTTGTATATACATATATAGGAAAAACAGCAAAAAAAAAAAAAAAAAAAAACCGCTTGTGGAAGGATACCCGACCTTTTCTGATATTTTTAGCAGAAAAACTCATCAAAACTCTTAAAATACTTGTCTTAACAAACACTTGTCCTATTTTTCTGATTATATTAACTTAAACTTGTAACTATATTTGTCTTTGATTGTTTTATTATTTAAATTAATTGAAATTTGTTGAAACTCAAAACTAGGAACAAGTACAGTTGAAAGATGGTATGTTATTTCTCTATCTCATGCATTGAATTCTTGGATCGGTTTATGAAGCTGCAGCTATCTTTTATAGGTCGAATTCTGACTAGTCATATGGTAATCTTGTGTTGAAATTATAATTCTTGTATTTTTCAGTTACTAACAAATCTTTATATAATATAGGAAGCTAAATTAGATCAATTGGAGAAGCTTGCTGCAGAAAAGCAATATGCCCCAAACAAAGATGTTTTGGTACGTATATATTTTCATGATGAGGGGCGGAGTGTTTTTTTTTTCCCCCTCTTGAATTGACATACTAACAAGAGTAGTTACGCTGTTTGAAATCAGAAGATGAAGACGTTGCCAAAGCATTTGATTTATATGAAAGATTTGAATATGAACAAAAATGCTTGTATGTATGAGATTTCTCGATTATCATCATTTTTATAATATATACCCTATATTCAAGCCTAGACCGAGCAAAAACTAACTATTACTTTAGAGCTGACTACCCTCAAACAATTACTAATGCTCCTGCTGGATATCCTGGCAATGTGACAGCAGAACAACAAGTGAAGTTGGACGAATTTAGAAAGATTTTAGAAGAAAAAAGTTATGTCCTCCGTTTAGATGTACCATCTTTGTTACGTTTTTTGCGTGCTCGTAAGTTTGATGTTGAAAAGGCTACAACTATGTTCGAAGACTGTGAAAAATGGAGAAAAGAAAACAATGTTGACACAATTTTGAAAGATTTCCATTTCACTGAAAAACCAGAAGTTGCTAAACTGTACCCTCAATATTATTATGGAATAGATAAAGATGGTAGACCTGTTTATTACGAAGAATTAGGAAATGCTGATTATCAAGCTATTACCAAAATTACTACACAAGACAGAATGATCCAAAATTTGGTTTGGGAATATGAATCTTTTGTCAAACACAGATTACCAGCCTGTTCTAGAAAAGCCAAACAATTGGTTGAAACATCTTGTACTGTTTTAGATTTAAAAGGTATTTCAATTCTGTCAGCTTATAACGTTATAGGATATGTTAGAGAAGCATCAATGATTGGTCAAAATTATTACCCAGAAAGAATGGGCAAGTTTTATTTGATCAATGCTCCATTTGGATTTTCTACTGCTTTCGCAATGTTCAAACCATTTTTAGATCCTGTTACAGTTCAAAAAATTTTCATTCTCGGAGGCAGTTATGCTAACGAGTTAAAAAAACAAATTGAAATTGACAACATTCCAAGTAAATTTTTAACAAAGGACCGTAAATCTGCCGTGATAGAAAATGAAATTGGCCCTTGGACACAAAAAGAATATCAAGGTATTGAAGGCCCTGCACCTAAACCAGGAATTGCTAGTGCTTAAATCCAAATTGAAATGCTTCATAATCAATTTTTTTTCATTAATCACTTAGTACTCAGCTATATCAATACTTTGTTCTTGTTTTCACCTTTTTTTTTTTTTTTTTTTATCCTGAGTTTCCTTTCAATTCTTTGTTAAAAATTCATAAAACGAGATTTTATTAATGTAGATTTAATTCTTCCCGTTTCCCGAATTTTAATCAATTCATATTACTTTTTTTATTTTTTGAAGATAATTTTTCTGAAAAATCAAATAAGTAGATAATTTAAACTTTATTTTTGTTATTACAGCTAAGAGTTATTGCCTAGTTCTGTCACAGAAATTCTAATGTCAAATGGAAAAAAGTGTTTTGACACAAGATGGAGGTTGCAAAATGTCAATTATGTTGTGCTCATAGTACTTTTTTTTTTTTTTTTTTTTTTTTTTTTTTTATTTTTATTTTTTTTTTTTTTTTTCAATGAACACATCAACCATTTACGGTGCATCATAGAATATCTTCCTAGTCATTTGAATCTACAAAGATCAACCTAAACAATCTTTTGAACTCAAATACATAAATATTCACACATCAGAGTGTTGCATCTCTTAGCCGTCCACTAAAATTATATAAGAAGTGTCAATGCCGGCCTCTCAGGTTTTGAAAAAACGGGCTTCCAATCTGAAACAGCATGTTGCTGTCTCCGGTGAAAAGTCCACCAAGATAGCTCGCCAAAACAATGATGATTTTGAATCAAAGTCTCATGCTAAACCAAGTCTTAAAAATAGAGTATCCAGTCTTCCAGATTCCGAATACAAGTATAAGATTGCATTGTATATAATCACTGCTGTGGCTTTTATGAGTAGGTTTTACTCGATAAATTATCCTGATGAAGTCGTCTTTGATGAAGTTCATTTTGGGAAATTTGCTTCATATTATCTACAAAGAACATATTTTTTCGATTTACATCCACCTTTTGCAAAACTTCTCATTGCTTTTGTTGGCTACTTGATTGGGTATGATGGTAGTTTCAAATTCGACAACATCGGTGATAATTACATTGACAATAATGTTCCTTATATTGCGTACAGATCACTCTCAGCATTACAAGGTTCTTTGACAATTCCAATTATTTTCTTAACAATGAAAGAATGTAATTATCGGGTTTTATCATGTTTATTTGCTTCTATTTTGGTTTTATTTGATAATGCTCATGTTGCAGAGACAAGATTAATCTTGTTGGATGCAACTTTGAATATTACTGTTGCCATGTCCATTTTCTCGTATGTCAAATTCTCAAAACAACGTGCTTCACCATTTAGTTTCAGATGGTGGAAATGGTTATTGCTTACTGGAGTTTCTTTATCTTTGGTTATTTCCACAAAATATGTTGGTGTTTTCACGTTCCTCATGATTGGAATAGCTATTTGTATTGATTTGTGGGACATTTTGGATTTCAAAAAGGGTTATACCTTGGAATACTTTGCCAAGCATTTTTTTGCGAAAGCTTTTGGTTTGATTGTTTTACCATTCATACTCTATCTTTCCTGGTTCTGGATCCATTTTGCAGTTTTGACAAAATCTGGTCCTGGTGATGCTTTTATGTCTCCATACTTTCAAGAGTCTCTTGCTGACTCTCCAATGGCAAAAGAAGCTAAAGAAATTTTCTACTATGATACATTGACTATGAAGCACAAAGAAACAGAGGCTTATTTGCACTCACATTATGCTTACTACCCACTTAGATACGATGATGGTAGAATTTCATCTCAAGGTCAACAAGTCACAGCTTATAAAGCGGAAGAACTTGACCCAAACAACTACTGGCAAATCTTGCCTGCTCAAGATTTCCCAATTGAAAGTCAAAAAGGACAAAAGGTTAAATTGGGAGATACTTTCAGGTTGTACCACCCCGCCACAGAATCATATCTTTTGACACATGATGTTGCTTCTCCATTCTATCCGACTAACGAAGAATTCACAACTATCAATAAAGAAGAAGCTTATGGAGATAAATTTAACCTCACTCTTTTTAAAATAGAAGCATTTGACAAGAGCAGTGGAAATCTTCAAACCAAAGCATCTATTTTCAAGGTATTGCATGTTTCTACTGTTGTAGCCATGTGGACTCATAATGATAAACTTTTACCAGAATGGGGTTTCAATCAACAAGAAGTCAATGGTAATAAAAAAGTTGCTGAATCCAGTAACTTATGGTATTTTAATAGTATTGTGTCTATGACCGAAGATGACCCAAGAAAGCACTATGTTCCAAAACAAGTTAGAAAAATCTCTTTCCTTAGAAAATGGCTCGAATTACAAAGATTAATGTTTTACCACAACAATAAATTAACTTCTGAGCATCCATTTGCCTCTAATCCAGAAAGCTGGCCATTTTCTCTTAGTGGTGTTTCATTTTGGACAAAGGACTCTACACGTCAACAAATTTATTTCATCGGTAATATTTTTGGTTACTGGATAGAAGTCTCTTTTATTGCTGTATATCTCGGTTTGGTAATTGCAGATCAACTTACAAGAAGAAGAAATTATCAACCGTTGAGTGACTTGGCAAGAGATAGAATTTATTATAGTTTAGGCTTCTTCTTCCTTGGTTGGTGTGCTCATTATTTCCCATTCTTCTTAATGGGAAGACAAAAATTCTTACACCATTACATGCCAGCACATTTGATTGCGGCTGAGTTTAGTGGTGGGTTATTAGAATTTATATTCAGTGACAACAGAGGAAGAGATTTGCTTTCCGAAAAAGAGAGAGAGAAAAAAGAACAGGAACTTGCCATTGCCCCAAGATTCACAAAAATCAACAGTATTTCGTTTTTCGTAGCATTCTTTCTTTTATCTCTATTAGTAGTTGCATGCTTTAGATATTTCGCACCACTTACCTATGGTAATAGAAGTCTTACGGTCGAAGAAGTCCTAAAAAGAAAGTGGCTCAATATGAGTTTACATTTCGCCAAATGATTTTAAAAATCTCCACGCAACTCGGTGTTACGCATTTAGTATCTTTGTGATTTCTATTTTTTTTTTTTTTTTTTTTTTTTTTTAAAGAGATTTTCGAAGTGAATGAAAAAAATTTATGATAATTATCTGTTTCCAGTAAGTTCCTAAGGTGATAGCGAAAAAAAAATATATATATATATAATTATTACTTGCTCTAATAATTAGAAACTTTAGCTTAGATCTGTCATATTATCTAAATGTTACAAGTGAAACTAAATATGCCGTGTTGAAAGAGATGAAATAATCAAAGTAATTTTGAATAACAGTACCAATTGTTCTAAGCAGCTCTATAGAGTTGTTTATTCTTTTTGTCATTATTCAGTGGAACAAATAGATTTTATACTTTTAAGTCATTAAATGAGGAATACTTTCTTTCTTAGAGGTTGAGTTTTTTTCTGTGTCCTGAATGAGACCTTTTAAGACATCATATCCGTTAAAACGTAAGTCTTACAAACAAGTGGCTCATCTAATCGAGAAGATGTACATTGGAGCTGAATGTCACACTGTACATCTAGTTCCAGCTACCACGTAAGTTCACCCGGACATGCCCAAATTTTTGGGCAAAACAAAATCATTTTTATAATATCCTCAAAAGCTATCAAATACCCTCCCAATTATAGGGTTTCATCTAGATAAACATAGATTTAATAAATCTGAAATTAAATTTTAGAAGTAGTGCTTAATCCTGTCAAATTATAATTCACTCCTTTTTTACTGTCAGGTTTTGCAAACGACCCACGGTTTTCTCGCTGTTTCTTGACTTTGATTTTTTTTTTTTTTTTTTTTTTTTTTTATTTCTGTGCAATCTATCTCATAAATGGAGAAAAAAGCAGGCACTTTTATCATCAACTGTTGTTTTCAATAAAATAGTATAAAATTGTTAGAATTAGGAGCGGAAAGTCATTTACTTAAATTTTAGTACAGTCCAATATGTCCAGTAAACTGCACAGTAATAAATCGTTCAATGTGGAAGAATTGAGAATGTATATGACACAAGATAGGGGCATGTTCAGTGGTGAACTTGAATGGTCGTATAATAGTTCTGAATGGAGCACTAATACTTTGCAAATAAACTCAATAGGTCAGTTGACCATTCATGCGTTGAGTCCTTATTCGATGGTCGATAAGAGCGCAATAAAACTAACTAACCACAAATTTTTGAATTTGCGAGGCGACAACACATCTACAACAACAGAAGACAATAGATTCCCTTCGGAAGAACAAACTAATGAAACCCCTATAAATCCTTATAGTGATGTGATCATTAAAAATCTACACTCGAGCTCTGTGACTTTTTTGCTGCAAAGCTCGATTCCAGTGATCCAGGTTGTATCGGTTGGTAAAGAAAAGTTTTACTTCAAAAGTGTTAATAATGGGAAAACGCAATTCGTTCGATTTTTGGCCTCCCTAATGGTTTGGCAAAACATGAATGTTTATGGGATCCACAACAAATATTTCAATGTTCCATTACCCTTAGAATATATCAAGGATAATGACAATAAATATCTGAACAAGGTAAATGAAGAATTGGGACAAGGTTTCATGGTTTATGATAGAGGAGAAGAAGACAGTGTCCTTATCATTAACAAAAACGAGAAAAATCTTCTAGTTTGTAGATTCAAAGTTTATGGTCCAATCCCAAAAAATTTAAGGAAGAATTTACATATCTCAGGCCCTAAGAACCCAATTTATCCATCTGATAATATCAAAGAAGTTCATGAAGGCTGGTTTAACACAATGGGGGTCATCAAATCAAATGGTGTGATGCAACTATTATCTGAAGTCGATGGCACTCTTTTATATTCAATCAACATATGTTCTTTAGTAAGGTCCGAAATCCGCCAAGTGCACCATTCAGTTTTTGAAAGTTCAAATATTTTATTTGTTGGTATGATTGATGAATTGAGATCTACAAATAATAATTCAAATATCTGTCCAACTAATCAGAACCCAACATTTTTCATGCCAAGTAACTCAGTGAAATTCAATGAATTGAAAAATTTCCCAATTAAACGTATTTTAATTAATTTTCCTTTGCACATAGATCTCGAAGACTGGTTTGTGGCGCTTCAGTCTTTGGCAGCAGCGGAATATGTTGGAATTAATTCTGAGTATTCCTCCAAATCTTCTCTTAGAATCTCTAAAAAATTACACGTTGATATTTTGGAAGCCAATTTTAATGAACCAATAACTAATTCTGACGGAGAGGAAGTTGATGAATATGGTGAACTTTTTCCACCAAAATTATACACTGATATTGTTTTTTGGGGATCAGTGTGGGCCAGAACATCCATAGTTGATGAAAGCGCAACCGCTCCATTTTGGAGAGAAGAGTTTGATTTTGATTTACCAATTCTCACTAATAATTTTCAAATGTTGGTCAAAAGTTGTGCTTTGCAAAAGTTTACCAAAAAAAAGAATAAAAATACTTTCGTCGCTGATCCAAGCACAGGGAAAAATAATTATTCCGATAAGGATAATATTTTAGGCGTTGTAAGCATATCAGAAGAAGCTCTTGCTAATTCTGACAATACTGAAACGTGGGTTCCCGTTTATTCTATTGAAGATCCAGATGTTCAAATTGGATCGATTTGTGTTAGATTATTACTTAGAGAATGGCACATTCTATTACCGTCAAATTTCCAATCTTTGCAAACGATGTTATTGAACACTTCTTTCAAAGATCTTATCAAATTCTTGAGCTCAAGTGATTTGACTTCGCAATATGAAGACCTTGAAGAAATATCAACCATGATGCTTGATATATTCCAAGCTCTACACAAAGAAGAACTTTGGTTCAGTGAATTGATTGACTATGAATTGAAAAAAGTATCAACAATAGCTAAACAAACCAATAATAAACTGAAGAACCCTATGTCTGGCGTCTCAATGAATTTTTTCAATACTTTATTCAGAGGCAACAGTATATTAACGAAAACCTTCGAAAAGTTCAATTTAAGAGTTGGTCAAGAGTTTTTAGAAAAAGTTGTGGGTGAGTTTGTGCTTCAAGTTGCTGAAGATAACTATGATTGTGAGATTGATCCAGCAAGAATTCTGTGCAGTGATGGAGAAGACAAAGAAGATATAATTCAAGAAAACTACGTGAAGTTGTATGATTACGTGGATTTGATTTGGTCTAAAATCTATAATTCTTGTAATGATCTTCCGTATCCAATCAAGCGAGAATTGGAAATCTTCAGAAACAAACTAGATGGCTGCTCTTTCTTGAATGACAATGAAGATGATAACAGCTCAAGAAGCCATAATTCGTTATCTTTGAATTGTGTCACTGGGTTTTTATTTTTAAGATTTATCTGCCCTGCGATTTTAAATCCGAAGCTTTTTTTCTTGATCAAAGATCACCAAACTGGTAATATTAAGAGAACTTTAACACTCGTTTCGAAAATTTTATTGACACTATCTAATAGAACACGTTTTGGTGCAAAAGAGCCATGGTTAATCAAAATGAATTACTTTTTAGAAAGACATGAAAGTGAATTATTAAATTACTTAGACATAATCACTAATCGAGTTATCAACATTAAACCTAAGATCTTAGACTTAAGTGATACGGTTATTAGACCCGATATCAGCATTTCTCACGCTATTTCTGAAGAATTGCCAACTAATCCATTTCTTATTGACAAACATTTGAGACTAACTCAATTAGCAACGATTTTAGCAGCAGAATTGATTAATGACGAATTCAAATTTTTTGAGTCAGGGGTTAGCGGCAGTAACACAAGCGCTAGAAATAGCTTTAGAAATTCATTCAAAGTCGGTGCATCATTGAAACTCGACAGCAGGACACTGAAAGATGGTAATAATATGGCTTATGCTTCTGAAGAATTGCTTCGAAATGTCTCAGAAATCAATTTAACAAAGAATAATAGGAATCACTTAATGTCTGGTAGCAAGTTATCTTTTGATTTGGCAAGAAACTCTCAAATCTCTATATTTGATTTAAAACAAGAGTCATATTATCTTTTAAAGAGAATTAGTGGTCTTGATCATTTATTAACCTCTTTTGAAAATCCAAGCTTGATTCACGATAATTGGAACAAATTTGTGAAAACTGTTATTAACAGCAGTTTGATTGACCAAAAAAAAAGACTATTATATTTCAATAACTTTAGCACCAGCCATATGAATTTTCCTGATGGGTACCTAAATAATGTTTCTAGTGACCCAAATATCAAGAAATTGACTGATGACGGTATTCCTTTCCTTAAGATAAAATTCAACAATAAATCTATTTCGAATCCGTCCTCTCCTGGTCGTTTTTCTAGCGGGCCTAATACTAAGTCTTCTAGTGTGAAAATGAGTGCTCCTCCGAAATTAAGTAACATGATTCGGTCTTCAAGCAATACTACTTTGAATGCTAGCAAATCCCCTGTGAGCCCAACAAACATGGGCTTTTCGAGATCTGCTTCAGATAATATACATCCTCAGATTCTTTATGCACCAACAAAGATTTCTGTGGAAGCTGATACACCCATATCAGCCAATAGTACGAAAAGTCGGTTCAAGAAAGGTTTCTGGAGAATGAAATCAACTAGCCATCATTCTTAAGATATTAAAGTTTTAATTTCGTTTTTCTTGTTTTGTCTGTATTTTTTTTTTTTTTTTTTTCATTTCGTTGTTATGTCTTCAGCTAGCAGTTTTCGAGTTCTGCTTTTTGTTTTGCATTTTCTATAACTTTTAATCCTACAAGTTACTGCTTTTTTATATTAATTTAACTCTGTTTTTATGTTCTAGCTTTCAGGTTGATGTTTTGTGTTTTATAATTGCTTTTAATTTTTAATTAACTAATTAATTTTTTTCTAGATATATATGATATCTTTCTTAATTTTTGTCTTTTTTCATTTCTTTTTTTTTAGCTTTTGATGGTCTTTATTTTTTCTGCTTTTAGCTGAAAGTTTGTGCAAACCCTTTGAATCATATATCTGTTTGAATACCACAATAATCTTTACTGATATTTATTCATTTAATAAAACAATTTTCATGGTGACAAAAAACAAAAACAAAAAATTAACATTCATTCAAATTATCTTTCTTTATTTATTTATTTACTTATTTATTCATTTATTTTTTCATTTATATTTTCAATTGTTTGTTTGTTTGTTTATTAATTGACTGATGATTATTTAGCAACAATAATCATGTATTTACCAAACAAACAACCAATGTCCACATCATGATAAAACTGAAAATGCTTCTTGAATAATCGTTGAAAAATATTTCTTGGACCGGCTTATTAAAGTATATATTAGTGCGGAATCGGCTACTTGTAGCTACTGACCCATATATTATTAAATCAATGATTATTGTAAAAAAGAAGAAAAACCCAAACCCTTGTAGCGATTCCAAATTTAATATGCCAGCAACAGTTCCAATCACTAGAGAGGTTACATCATGTATATATCCCACTTTGGAGTTATTGAGTTTGATATTTTGACCGAATAATATCGGGACTCTCTTCTGTTGGGTTTCTTGTTTTGACATTTTTCGGTTATTAATTATAATTATAATACGTTTATTTCATCCTCTAGTTGGCCCATCACAATCAATTTCATACGTTTAACGCTATTTAATTTTGACGCTATTTATTTTTGTGTAGTTTTCTTTGATGAGTTTTTCTGATGTAATATGTTAGTAACACTATGTATATGTGTGACAACCGATTTATGTTTGAGCACGTGATATTTTTCAGTGAGTCTTTCCTATTTTCATTTTTTTTTTTAGTGCAGATCTTTTTTTTTTTTTTTTCTCGTCTCCTATAAAAGTTTCCACCGGCAAAAAAAAATTGGGTTTTGAATCACATTTCCATTTTTTTTTTTTTTATTTCTTTTTTTTTTCGAGATATCCTTCTCTTTAATAGTTATAAATTCCAAATCTGGTTCTGTAGACAAGCATTAGCTCGTTTTGATCATTTGATAGATATTAAAGTACTAAACTCACAATGGCCGTCGCTACTCTTTACACTGCTCCTTTTATGAGAGGAATCATTGCTAAACTTTTTGTTGATCATTACAAATTGGATATTGAAATTGCTGACAACAAAGATGAAACTTACTTAAAAGAGTTTCCTTTACACAAAATTCCAGCTTTGATCTCTGCTGATGGAACTAAATATACTGAAATTATTGCTATTTTGTTTTTTTTCATTGAATTGATTGCTGATGAAAAAAAAGATGGTTTATTGGGTGCTGAAAAAGACTTACCAGAAATCTTGAAATGGATGTCTTTTGCTAACTCTGAACTTATGACCACTACTGCTGCCGCTTTTAAACCATTGCAAGGTAGATCTCCATACGTTAAAGAAGCTGTTGACGCTAAATTGAAAGAAGCCGATGTTTTGGTTGGTGTCTTTGAAGAAAAATTGGCTAAAAGTGAATACTTGGTTGGTTCCTCTGTCACTATTGCTGATATCTTCTGTGCTTTGATGAGTTGTAGAGCTTTTCAATTTATCTGGGGTGACGAATGGAGAGGTAAACATGAAGTTTTTGTTCAATGGCACAAACGTATTATGGCTCTTCCAATCATCAAAGCCTCTGAATTCGGTAAAAAAGAATTCAAATATTGCGCTATTCCTGTTGCTCCAAAAGTTAAACATCCATTGGACGTTTTGGGTAACACTAAGGTTTCTATCAACGACTGGAAAGCTAAATACTCTAACTATGACACTAAACCAGATGCTGTCAACTATTTCTGGAATGATTTCTACAATTCTGAAGAATGGTCTTTGTGGAGAGTTGACTACTTATACAACGATGAATTGACCATGACCTTTATGTCTAACAACTTGGTTGGTGGTTTCATTAACAGATTATTTGGTTCTGTCAAATACATTTTTGGATCAATGGTTGTTTGCGGTACTAACAACAACAACCGTATCACTGGTGTTTTCTTAGTCAGAGGCCAAGACCATGTTCCAGCTTTCGATGTTGCCCCAGATTGGGATTCTTACTGTTACAAAAGATTGGAACCAACCAGACCATCTGACAAAAAATTCATCGAAGATGCTTTGGCTTGGGACCCAATCACTTTCACCAAAGAACATTTGGAATTTGTTGAAACCCAAAGATTGTTGAAAGAAGGAAAAACTCAAGAAGAAATTGCCGCTGAACTTGAAAAGAAAGACTACAAAGAAGTTGAAATTGAAACCGCTGACGGTAAAAACTGCAAATAAGCAATAACTTAGCTTATTTTGTTTTTGTCTTCCTCTTTTATTTAAACTTTTTACTATTTTTGTTGTTAATATTATGATATTTATCTTTTTATGTGATGCCTCCTTTTCTTTTTTTTTTTTTTTTTTTTTTTTTTTCGATCTTTTTTTCCTGTCACTAATATTTACTGGTTGTATATTGTAATTAATGTATTGAATTAGGTTTTGTGATTATTATTTTTTTTTTTTAATGTGACTTGAGCGTAACATGTATTGTACACCATAATTATTGGCCCACTCAACTTTGAGTTAAAGTATCAACAGGAAGTTTACAATATGTAGTTACAAATAAATAGGCTTCTTTATCTAGAAGTAATTAAAAGACGAGAGGAAAAATTTTTGAAACTTTCTAGAATTTGACGAAAGCTGTAGCTATAGTAATAATAATTTTAGATATAAAATAAAATGAATACTCATTCAAAAAAAAAAGATAGTATATAAAAAATAAAAAAAAATAAAACATTATAAAGAATAAAACAAATCTAAAGAAAAAATTAAGAAAAAAGAAAAAAAAAAAAAAAAAAAAAAAAAAAAAAAAAAAAAAAAAAAAAAAAAAAAAAAAAAAAAAAAAAA